>JASSUY010036771.1:16379-135267 GCA_032466535.1 Forpus xanthops | reverse complement strand
ACAGCCCCAACTCTCTCATCCTATCTTCATAGGGGAGGTGCTCCAGTCCCCTGATCATCCTCGTGGCCCTCCTCTGGGCTTTAGCCCAATTCACATCTCTCCAGACCCCTTTAGCACAGTTAAGCCCAATTTAGACCACTCCAGACCAGTTTAGCCCAATGCAGACCAGCCCAGTACAGTTCAGCCCAATTTAGCCCTTCTCAGTGCAACACAGCACAGTTTAAGCCAGCTCAGTTCAGTTTAGCCCAGTCCAGCCTATAGCAGGCCAGTTTAACCCAGTTCAGCCCAGTTTCTAGCTCAGTCAGACAGGTTTAGCCTGATTAGTCCAAGTTTAGCACAATTCAGCCCAGTTTAGCCCAGCCCAGCCAAAACCTGGTTAGCCAATTCAAGCCAACCCAGTTTATCCCAGCCCAGCAAAATTTATTTCAGTTCAGCTCACTCCAGCACCATTTATAGAAGTTCAGATCTGTCCTTCTTCACGCTGAACAGCCCCAACTTCACCCTGTCTTCACACAGGAGGTGCTGCAGTCCCCTGATCATCCTCATGGCCTCCTCTGCATTTGTTCCAACAGTTCCATGTCCTTTTTATGTTGAGGACGCCAGAACTGCAAACACTACTCCAAATGAGGACTCAAGGTTGTGGAGTAGAGGGGCAGGATCACCTCCCTCGACCTGCTGGTCACACTCCTCTTGATGCAGCCCAGGATACAGTTGGCTTTCTGGGCTGCGAGTGCACACTGCCGGCTCGTGTTCACTTTCTCATCAACCAACACCCCCAAGTCCTCCTCCTCAGGGCTGCTCAGAATCTCATCTCTGTCCAACCTGTAGCTGTGCCTGGGACTGCTCCCACCCAGTTGCACTCAGCTTGGTTAATCTTCATATTTATTTCTTTTAATCAGCAGTAGAAATGTTAAATGTGATATGTCATATTGCTATTAAAAGGACTGTGTGTATTAAGTGAGGCAGAGGCCATTCTAGTTGGAAAAGGTAATGAAGAAAGCTGACAGCTGCAGACAGACAAACTAAATAGATGATTTTTATCTTGCTAAATAATTGTCAATTATCTACATAAATCTTCCTGCTAACATTACTGGACAGGTTCTACCCTGTTGTGCAGGACGGGTAACAAGTTACAGTGTGAAACAGAAGGACTTGCGGGTTCCTGTGTTCTTCTCTTCCTATGTCTTCTGTTTCTCCAGACACAATGGCTCATAACTTGTAGGATTTTTCCTTCCTAATAAAAAAGTGAAGTGAAACTGGTGGCCAGGCTCATTGTAGCATCTGTTTCTGAAGGTATGGTAGTCCTGTAACAGCTGTGGTGACCAAGATAGCTACAGGGTGCAAGTCACTGTAATAATGGCACTGCTGTTTCTGTGGGAAGTGACAGCCCTTAACTGAACCTGCCCCTGGAAGGCCCAGGCTTGGGGGGAGTTGTCTTTCTGAAATCAGACGAGCAGCTTTGCAGCATGCGGAAAACTTTGTGTCCATAGTCCCTGAAGCAATATTACTTATCTGCTTATCTGTCTCTACTTATAACAAGTAAACTGACAGCTACTACTGCAACAGCTGGATTTTTGTGTGTCTCCTGACTGTCTTGCCTTCACACTATTCTTGTGGATCACTGCTCTGATGAAAGGGTTAGGTGATTTTGCTGCTTCAAACATTGCCAGGAATAGGTCAGCTGAAGGAGTCTTGGTGTCAGAGGTGACACTGAAAGGAAAGGGAAGAGGCACGAAGTGTCCTGTGTGACAGGGCTCACTGCTGCCAGGGAAATGAGCTCCATCAGCAAACATGTGGGTTGGTAGGATGAGATCTGATGTAGTGGAGTGACTTAGTTTGTGTTAGGTGGGCTGACCTGCTGGGAGGAGGAAGGACCTCACAGCATGAATTTAAGTAAGACTGTGCCTAAAGTACCATGTATGACTGTAGTACTTGGCTGGCTGGCTTTGAGGTAGCTCCGTTTTCTAGAAACAAGAAGCCAACACATACAAACCTCATTCTTGTCAGAGGTTATTTCTGTTTGGTAAAATGTGTAACACTAGTTGCTCTGCCTAGTCCCAAGAACTAGTTTCCCCATGATTATAAGGAAGATGGGCTTTGATTTTTTCTTAAGTCCAGTGCAAATTAATTTTGAAGTTAATGATGTGAGTGCTCATATACCCGGTGCTGACTGCCTGCCTGAAGAAATCAAGCCTAGCTGGTCTCCCTTGACTCCATAGGAACTGGTGACAAAAGACATTGAACTTAATTTCTTATTTTGCTTGGGCAAAATCATCCCTATAAAAGCATCCTCTGAAATACTTTAAACTTTGAATGAACTCATTGGTGCTAGGGGTAGAAATAGACTTGAGCTGATAGTTGTGATAGATGTTATTGCCTGTAGAAAAAGTATCTTTTTTGCCTCAGAAGCTGTTGTGCAGTTGTAACTCACTTGATCTCTCAGCCCTTGTCTTTGTAATTAGTGCCTGCTCACCAGCATTTCATTCAAGTGTTCATTATAGGCAGTTTTGATTGGCAGTTTATACACCAGTGTAATTTAAAAACTCAATAAAAATGCTTTTTATACAAATAATTTTCTATAAGCCAGTCACATTTCTTCAGGGTAATTCCTCAGATTCTTAATGAGCCATGCAGATCCTGTATTAGATCATGGCTTCTTGTAAAGGCTTTATAACTACACTCAGATGCTTTTTTTGGTGTGTAATCAGCTTTAATAATGGCTATGTAACTGTTCATGAATAAGAAGAAATACAATCGAAGAAACTAAAAGGGACTATAGAATCTTAATTAGGGTATATAAACATTTTTCTAAAATCCCATAAACACATAAAAATCTGAATTGCTTTATAGCTCTTCCCAGTCATAGCTGAGAAAGTGGAGGATTCATTATTTAACCTGAAGGCTTTTCCCATAAGAGACCCTGCAGTACATACTGGCACTGAGCTGCTGCACCACACAGAACTGAGGATTTGGGTCTCTGGTGCAGGACATGCTCTGTATCTTTGCAGGGCATGGGGTGCAGGGATAGTGCAACTGTGCTCTCCATGTAACCTTCATGGGACATGGGTCTGCTTAATGTGATTTGAACAGGAGTCTGTCTCAGGTCACCCATGGAACATGTATTTGAAATAATGTACTTTAAAATTTTGTTTTGAAAATACAGGTTTTTATCTTTTCATTCTTCAATGTTTTGGTATTTCAGTGAGCTTTATTAATCTTCTGCATGGTATTTTGGCAATTCCTTAAGGGCATGTCTTTAAGGACATGCACGGTGCATACAGCAGTGTGTCCTCGTGAGGTTTTTGAAATGTTTCTTTAAAAAAATTGAAAAGTCTTCAAATATTTATGGCTTCCTCAAATTTAAGCAACTCGGGATTAAGGTGAATGCTGATGTTCTGTGTGTGCCTGGGGTGATTTTCATTGGTTTTATGAGAATTTGAGAGTAGGGTACCAGCAAAAATTTCATCTAAAGTAGTTGGGATTTTTGGGATTGATAAGAAGTAAGAAGAAATAATAAGAAAGAGTTTTCTTCCTTCTTTAAAAAGCCTTCATGAGGTTTTCAGGTGCTAAAGTATGTATATATTCTAATGTGAGGACATGAGATCTATAAAGAGGAACTCCGCTAACGGCAGACTTGTATGTTTTGTGTAACTGTGTAAATCCAACCGAATGGGACCAAAATGTAAGCCTCTGGAGCCCCAGTTTCCCAGCAATCAATAAGATGTGATGATAACCACTCTGAAGTGATGCCTTCCACTTGCAATTCCTGTCTGACACGCACTTTCAGACCATGCTGATGGATTTTTCCACCAGCCAGTGCTGCATTCGATTCATGTGGGCACATGTGGTGACTGAAAAGGGCTCTTCCGAACAAATCAGGAAATTAAGGCCATTAAGGGCTGTTCTGGAGAGCTGGATTTTAGCCTTTCTGATTCCGCAGAATTCCTGACTAGTACAGGACAAGGCACTACCCAAATGCTGCACAGGTGGCTGCAGTTCAGCACCTGGATGTGCCCTGCAGAAATGCTGAGTGCTGGCTGTAGTTTACTGAGGTCAGTGAAAATTCAGACCATAAGCTGGAGTCCCAAGAACACGGATACATTGACACCTCGTTATAACACTGGGTTGCCAAAACAGGGGTCAGTTACGTCTAGCTTGGTTTTCATGTAAGTGTGAAATAGCATCCTTCTCATTGCTACCAGTGTTATAAAAGTGACAGTCTAAAGTGACAAAGGTTTGTATGGAAGCTATGACTTCTTTATCTGTTATAAGATGGGAAGCACACACTGTGTGTGATTACACTATTAGAAAATCCTAGCTATCTGTGCAATGTTTTGAAGCACTTGCTTGTTTAAGTGTCTGTGTTTCATTTCGTGATGCCTGTTACGTTTTTTTATTACCCTGAGGTTGTCTTGTAAATACATGGCAAAGACAAGCTCTGCCTGCCCAGGGGACAGGGTAGGAGTTGGTATCAGGCGCTGGGGGAGCTGTGCTTGCTCCGTGAAGAGAAGCTCGTATTAGGTTGCCTGTTGGTAAAGAGGAGGTTAAAGCATGACCTAGGGGCAGCTTTGTAACTGCCTTTCAGGCAATAATTGGAGATGATGTGTTCTCAGTAGTGATACAGGGGGCAGCAGCCACAAATCAAGTCTTGGGAGTTTCAGGTTGTGCATGGGGAAAAAGTCTTCCCTAGAACAGTGCCACACTGAACAGGTCACCCAGAAAACTCTTGAAACCCAAATGTCCTTTTGAGGGCTGTTCTTTCGTGCCTGCTGATGGGAACTGGGATGTACTGACAAGCAGTCTCTTTCAGTAGCAGCTTTTTAGCTGCCCGGTTCTCAGGGCTTCTTTTACTTCCTAGATAAGGACTAGGAAGGAAAATGAAGCAAGAGTTTACAGAAATGGATATGATAATTGGGAGAGGAGGGGAGTACTAGAGTTTATCATAATTTATTAATGCAGTAGGCTAAACTTCTGTTAGCATTAGGGCTTAATAGCAGCCTGTTAGGTCTCTTTTGCATTCCTTCTGATTTCCAGGAACATGATGCATCCATTCTGTGGCTGTTTCTTCAATAAAGGGTATTCCTGTTTCCAAGGCAGAAATGTCTCAAAGAGGTAGGTGCAAATGAAGAGATTATTCCTCACCGTTTCATTTGTTGGCAAATGTAGAACAGAACACAGTTCTGTTCACAGCTACCAAGGACAGGAAACTGAATTGCCTCTAGGCATTCGCTTCATTGTGAATTTATGGTGTGACTATAATATTTGCATTAATCCCATCAGCAGAAAGCGCACATAAATGCATTCAGAATTGTTTTGTCTTGCTCATACAATTTACATTAAGATCCATATGCAGAATTGTATTTTCACAGCAAGTTTTACACATAATATTAAATTTTTTTCTCCCTCTCTCCCATCAATATGTTGCATATTTTTAAGCCTAGCTGGGCTCAGTGCCAGCAAGGAACGACAAGGATCTATGGCAACTGCCACATTTGCACTTTCCATTTACTAATCAGTAACTAAACTCTCATTAAATATTCTTAACCAGCCTGTTCAACATATGTTTGCTTGGGTATTAGTACTTATAAGTTGAAACAAATTAGATCAGTAGCTATATTTGCTTCCTAATAGCCAAAGATATTTGAGAAAGAATAGATTTTGGAATGTAGAAGTGACAATGCTGCCTTTCTCCATTATTCTTTTAAAAATGGGACATTCAGCTCTGCTTAGGCAAATTAAAAAGGTGGGAATTTGAACTCCCTACATTTTAGATCTGTGGGGACACTGCTATAGGAAGAGCTTTGAAATGGAGTGGGTAAACATCCAGTAACTAATGTGGCTTACAAACAAGGTTTTATTTTGAGACACATTTTCTTATATTTCATTCTCCATGTTTCTCCCTTTCAAACATAAACCTATTAAATAGATTCTTTTTTTTTTTTTATACTAAGACTCTTGCTTGTGAAGAAGCATTTTCATCTTTGTCTTCTGACAGCACTAATTGCAGAAAGAACTGCTTAGCAAAAGGAAGTGCAAAATCATGGGTGTTAGATTGTGTAGACCTTAGTAAAGGTTATTGTCTCTGCTGAAATAGTTGTTTCATGAACTTGCAAAGACTGTGGATGATCAGCTTTTAATGAGTTTCATTGTGTTATCAAAACCACAGCATAAATCATTATGTTTTCAGGTTTCTGCAACTTCATGTGAGAGTCAATCACAGCTCATCCATAATGTATCAGATATCCCTCTGAATCAGTGGGAGCGTTGCAACTTCTCCACAGGCTCTTCGGGTGGTTGTGGTAGACCCAGTGGTGCTCTCACTGTGCTGAGTGTCCTGATGCCTGGGTTCTACCTGCAGCCTCTATCCAGCTTCAGTGCCTAACTCACATTGCCTTTATCTTTGTTTCCACAGCTCTAAAATGGGTTTAATGTTGATATATTTTAGCAGTTTTCTGCTCAGATTCTACTTCTAAGAGCCTTTGACATGTATTTCTGTAAGTGGAGATTATTAGCAAGTGGCACCTTGGGCTTTTTGAGCAGTTTATAGTTTTTGGTTGTATCTTTGTCCAACCAAGGAAGGTTAAACTGTGACATAGTATCTTTTGATTCTGGAGCAAAATTCTTCAGGAAAAAAAGCTTAATTTTGCCACATGACCCAGGACTATTTAAAAGTCATTTTTTTCAGTAGTCTTGCCCCATCCCTGATCTTGCTTTTGATTTTTCTAAGAAAAGACAACTCTTTTTTTTCCCTGGAGAGACCTGAACTCACACCTTCCTTAATTCAGAGCCAAAAGAAGCAGTTTGGAAGCATATGCTGGCAACGGATCTAAACTACAGCAAACCAACTCTTTGTGTAAACTAGGTGGCAGTGTCAGTCCAGAAGCGTAACTGAAGTGTAACATACAGCATCCTCTGATACCTGGAATGAATGCGACTGCTAAGATCCTGCCTTTAAGAAACACGCAGGCAGGCTTTGTTAAATGTGAGTCCTTAAGATGCAGCGATCCACAAGTGTGTGGAGCAGTGGGGAGGATCTGCACCCTAGTAAGAGGCTTCTCAAAGCTACTAGAATTTAGAAATCATTTTGATGCATTTTTTTTTTCAGAGCATAAACTGAGCTACAGGGAAGAGCCAATGCTTTCTTTTTGGGCTTATCATTGGAAGACAGTTTTTCTGTCTGCTGCTCTGACCCAGGCTTGCCTGGCATGTTCAGTGTGTGACCTGCATACTGGGTGTATATGAAACTGTATCAGCCACTGTGCAGGTGGTGATGAACAAAGCACCACAAAGGAAAATGTTGAAAGCGTGTTTGAAAACACTAATGGCAGGAGTGGCTTGGTTAGTTTGTGGGTGTGTTGGTGTTGAGAGGAAAAGAGAAGGGGGAAAACAAAGATCCAGAGCAGCAGTGCAGGTGTTAACTGCCCTTCTCAGTGCTGAACCAGACTGCTTGCAGTCTCTTCAGGCGAAAGGTTGATTTCAGGGTTTATTTTACTTCATAGAAGTAGGGTTATAACCAATTGCTTATTGCCAAGTAAACTGAAATAGATGACAAATTAAGACTTTTTTTTAAAATAGATAAGTTTGGTTAATATTTTGTTTTTTAAAGATAGACGTCCTTTACAATTCTGCAGGTCCCAAGGGAATTTTGCGGAGTACTACTTGATTGTTTTAACGCATGGAAAACCTATGGAAAGCATCTCTTCAAACTCTATCTGCAGTACTGCAGTGACACTAAGCTGTTTTTCACACAAAGTCTAACAGAACAGAAGTGGCTTTTATTCCGATGACAGTTTGCATATTTAGTTTGCTGCATTTTTCAATACCGGTTAAGCTTGTAAGTAAATCTGTGATGCAGTGCAGTTCAAGGCCAATGTGTCTTAGAAGAAATAACAGCTTTGTGTTTGGGTGTTGTTATTTTCTTTTTTGTTAAAAGAATCATAGAATTTCTTTTAGTGAATGTGTTTAAACATCAGCTGTTGACTCACTCCAGTACGTACTTGTCTGAAAATCTGAATAACAATGTAAACGGTTGGCCTAAAGCATTTCCATTATTGCCACCTAGCATAATAAATATTCTCATGATCTTCATCTAAACTTCTTGCCTTGTTTATTTTATAGGTATTTATTACACAGCTGCAGACAGCTCAATAAATGGCAGTACGTGTTTTAGCTCAGGATTACCAAACTTTGAGATAAATCGTCAGCACTATATTGCATATCTGAGCTGCTGCCATATCTGAAGTTGGGCTGATAATGTTGAGGAGTGGACTTCCATGCATCTACAGAGTTTCCCCATCTCTGATCAGGTAAAAAGATCTTTCAGAAAGCATAGTGTTCTGTGATTAATAAAGGTTCAGCACAATGTTTTGTGCGCAGTTGTGTACCTTACTGTTCTCATTAGCTGTATTTCATTGCAGGTAGACTTGCTTTTCCTGGGTCTTTACAACTAATTTTACTATAGTGAAAAATGTACCATTATGATGTGATGGAGAAGCAGGAGCAGCAAAACTGAGCTGTTGCCTGGGCCTTCAAAAGAAGTCAAAACACAGATTTCCAACTGTCCATAGTTAGAGAAGAATGACTAGTCCACGGTCCAGGCACACGGTGGGAACCAGGGTTATGCTTCCTGTTAGTGCAACGTCCTTTTGCTAGTTAATTATGAAATAAAGTATTTAGAGGGGTTGCATCATTTCTGTTCAGTTGAATTGCTGTTTAAAAAGCCTATATGAGAACACTTTTTTTAAAAGGGGGGGGTGGAGGAAAGGCGAACAGTCAGTGGTTAATCTGAACCTTCCTTTTTGCAGTAGATTTGATAAACATCTGTAGTCTGTTACTGCCTTTCTAATGGAGCTGCATGCAGAGAACTCCATGGAAGGACCAGCTGCATGTGCCTCTGAAATAACACCTTAGAAAAGCAGGCAGTTTGCGAGCTGTGCCAGTATGTTCCTGCTAATGTTGCAGTATGGCTATGGAAGAGTCCCAGGTGGAAAGTACATGAGGTTTCTGGTGATAAAATTGCTTTGGTTTTGTTTGGGTTGTTTTTTTTGTTTTTTTCCCTGTGGATTGGCACAGCTGCTGGAAGGAAGAATGGGGGAGCACAACTTCTATTTATTTAAACTTTGGCAATATTCCCGCTGCCATCAAGGAATACAGTTCCATCTGTAGTGTATTTCTCAGTATCCCAAAGACACTGCACTGTTCATTTGCAATACCTAATTGTGAACGGAAAGATTTCAGGAAAAAAAAATCACACATGAGTTAGGTGTATACATATATACATAAATACACCAGTAAATAGTAGGGAGCTATTGCAGCTCCACTATAAATACAGGTCGTTTATACAAGTAATGATATTCTTTTCCTTATTTGCTCTTTAAAATGAGCCATTCAGATTCATACGGTTACATATTACAGATGCTATTTAGTGTTGAATGAAACAGGGCAGTCAGTAACTTTAAAGTAAGTGTACTTAGCTGTAGGAGTCACTGCTCCTTATAACTATGTGTGCTAGTCTTAAGTTCATGCATATATACCATTCCAAGCCACACTCTGTATTGTTACAAAGACCTTGGTCTCCATCTGTATTTGGAAAGTGCTTTTATAATCTAAATTTATTAATTTATCACCTATGCTTCCAAAAATAGGCTGAGAGCTGTGAAGTGTTGGGAGTGTGATGATTTAACTTCATTTCTCACACCATCCTTCTCCTTTCATGTGAATGGTCTGCAAAAAACTTGTCATGCTGATGGATGACTCTGAGTTCAGTTAAACCTTTCATCTTGGAGGCTATCTAATCTGCCTGCCTGGATAAAAAGTGACTTCAGCACTCAGTATGGTCTTGAACATGGCCTTTGTCCCAGAAAGGATACTCTTGAAGTCTATGCCATAAGACGTTCCACAGCAAGCCATGTGCTTCTGAACACTTGCTTCTCTTCTGTCATGGGACAGAGGAGCAACTTACATCAAGTACTTAACAAAACCCAAGGAAAATACACTCAAGTTTAAGATAGCTGTGAGAGATGCTGGCTGTTGTGTTTAAAATTGACTCCTTTCAGTAAGGTAGAAATGCTCAAAGTGGGGTTCAGCTAGGGAAAAAAACTAACCCAAATGCTTGATATATATATATATGTTTTGTAAGATATATATATAATTATATACATAAAAATACAAATTCTTTTTTTATAAATGAGGAAAAAAAAAGGGTAAAATTGTACCTGTATAAAAAATTTGCCATTGGACCACAGCCTTACTGGATCACCTGTGATTGGTGAGTGATCTTGACCCACAATCCTCTCATTATATTTTCTCCTCCCTATCCATTTGAGGAGATATTGATAGAGTGGCTTTGAGGCTACATGGTATCCAGCCAGTCTCAACTCACCGTATCAGTCAAACAGAAAAGAGAAGGAAATAAACACACTTAACAGTACTTCTTTGGGAGATGCTTTCTGCTGTTAATTTCTCCACTTCCAGGCTTATACCACAGCTACTCTTTCAGGAAAGCCCAGCAGGAACAGTTCATAGAGGTCTTTAGCTCTAGGCAATGTTACAAAACATGAATGAATTGTAAACTGTGAGCATAAACCATTATTTTCTGAGCAGCTTTATTGAAGGATCATTTGTGTTCCTGTAATCTTGTTGGCTGTGATAGCTCTAATAGTCATCTGTTGTGTTCCTTGGTGGCTGGTAACACAACAGGGAGCTGTTGTGATGTTATTTTCCTTTTTTAAACTTTATTTATTTATGGAAATGATAAATTTACTAGTTAAATCATAACATTTTATCTCGAGGCTATCTCCAGCCTTCTGCTTGTATTTACTTCGGAAGAACTAGTAAGTGGTAAGAAATATGTTTTTAATTGAATCTGCTGTTGCACTATTCTTCATTTGAAGGTCCACCCACCCAACTGTGAACCAAACCCACATCCAGGTAAAGTGGCAGAGGAGACCACTGATAACTGATACTCTTAATTCTCCTTTAGGAAGTTGCCCTGTGGTTGCTGTGTATGGGTGCTGGAGCCATTGTGGGCATTTAATTTCATTTGTGACCTCATATGAGAGGGATTTCAGACATGCAGCATGCCTACTTACTGTCATTGGAGTAAAGGGTGAATTTACCTCTTTCCTTTGGGTGTTCATGTTACAACTTTAACAATTTTACTTATAAGGGTGTCACTGCATATTTTGGTGTATATGCTCTGGCTGGTTTGGACAACTAAAATCTTTCTGACAAAGCCCAAGAGAGCACAGCACAGTGCACACTCATTGCAGCCTGTAGAGCTGGCAATACAGAAAGACAAATAGAGGTTTTCATGTTTTATCTTAATAATTACATGCTTCAGAGGCCACAGGACCATATTTAATGGTTTAAAGTACACTATGGAAATAAGGAGGAGGAATGTGGTATTGGATGAATTCCCAAACTAAAAAAGCTTTAGTCCACCTTTTAGCCTGTATCTTTTTTCTTACATTACCATGCACCACAAGAAGAAATAGCTTGTCCAAACTGATGGTTTTCAGCTTCTCACAAGATTGTTCCTGCAGTTTTGAAAGAGCCCTTCTGTTTACATACCAAGCCTAAGTTTGTGTATTGTGGCAAAAGGACTAATATATGGAGCTAACCTTATAATGTGTATAATGGTAACCCACGTATGTTCAGCTGCCACTGCAAATAAATGTTTCCTAATTCTCCAGTCCATCAAATATTTGAGACAACAGAGGTTTCCTGTTCTGATAATTCGGTTTAAGTAAGGGCTTTAGCCATTTTCCTTAAGGAAGATGAAAGATGATATATGCAGTCTTGAGAGAGTTGTGTGAAGTGGGTAGCTGAAGTGATTTCAGAAGTGTTTTAGTTAAATTAATGCAACATCTCACTGTAAACTGAAACATGCAAAGATGCTTCAGTTTACAAGATTTGTATTTTTGCTTAGCTGATTTCAGATACTGCTTGAAGAGCAGTTTGTGCAGAAGGAATTTAAATGCTACAGGTTTCTAGACAGACTGAATTCAGTTGTTTTCATGCGCAGAGCAGATTTGACACTTTTTGTTGCTAGACAGTATTTATTTGTGGAAAAAAACCAACAGTTAACCCGTTCTAGCTGGAAATGCAGATAAGTAGGTGATGATTTATATGTTGAAAGCTGCAGTTTGTACCTGAGAAAAATGTGTAAGATTATGAGAACATCTTATGGTGATGTTAATCTCTTCTAATTCAGCCTCCCAGAATTGAAACCTGGAAGGCAGAAGGTACTGTTAAAAAGAGATGAGATTATAAACCCCTGTTTTGAGCTGAGTGATCTAGTAATACCTTGAGGTACTCTTTCTATCTCAAAACCTGAATTAGAGCATTTTTTAGTGATGAAACCTGAAACTAGAAGATGCTTTAATGTTATGTGTGTGTTTTGTGTATGATTTGTGTTTCATTGACTACTATAACCTGTGTTAATTTTGGAAAATCATAGAATCATAGAATAGGTAGGGTTGGAAAGGACCTAAAGACCATCTACTTCCAACCCCCATGCCAGGGGCAGGGACACCTCCCACTAAACCAATGCCACCCAGGGCTGTGTCCAGCCCGGCCTTGAACACTGCCAGCGATAGAGCATTCACAACTTCCCTGGGCAACCCATTCCAGTGCCTCACCACCCACACAGGAAAGAATTTCTTCCTCAGATCCAGTCTAAACTTTCCCTGTTTGAGTTTGAACCCGTTACTCCTTGTCCTCTCACTACAGTCCCTCATGAAGAGTCCCTCCTCAGCATCCCTATAGCCCCCTTTCAGATACTGGAAGGCTGCTCTGAGGTCTCCATGCAGCCTTCTCTTCTCCAGGCGGAACAGCCCCAACTTTCTTATCCTGTCTTCATACAGAAAGTGCTCCAGTCCCCTGATTATCCTCATAGCCCTCCTTTGGACTTGTTCCAATAGTTCCATGTCCTTTTTATGTTGAGGACACCAGAACTGCACGCAATACTCAAAGTGAGGTCTCACAATAGCAGAGTAGAGGGGCAGGATCACCTCCCTCATTCTGCTGGTCACGCTCCTTTTGATACAGCCCAGGATAAGGTTGGCTTTCTGGGCTGCGAGCGCACACTGAAGCCGGTTCATGTTCATTTTCTCATCAACCAACACCCCCAAGTCCTTCTCCTCAGGGCTGCTCTGAATCTCTTCTCTGCCCAACCTATAGCTGTGCCTGGGATTGCTCTGACCCAGGTGTAGGACCTTGCACTTGGCATGGTTAAACTTCATGAGGTTGGCATCAGCCCACCTCACAAGCGTGTCGAGGTCCCTCTGGATGGCATTCCTTCCCTCCAATCTATCAACCGAACCACACAGCTTGGTGTCATCAGCAAACTTGCTGAGGGTGCACTCAATCCCACTGTCCATGTCACTGTCAAAGATGTTGAACAAGACTGGTCCCAACACCAATCCCTGAGGGACACCACTCATTACTGGTCTCCAGGTGGACATTGAGCACAACTCTGTGTGTGGCCATCCTTTTCCAATATGGGTGAATTTCATTAAAGCCTTTTCCTAATGGTTTGCCAGTGAGGATATGTAGCTTTCACTAAAGGTCAAGATCCGAATTATGTAGATTCACAGCCTGGGATTTTGTCTTGAGCTGCTGATGGTAAGTCATTTACATAGCAAGGATGGTCACAGTTTTATTCTACTGACAGTTGTTTACAGAAAGCTGCACAGGTTTTAGTGTGAGCTCTTTTACCTTCTTGACAACTGTATTTTTAAGGGAGGTCTGAAACTTTTTAAATCCATGTAAGTAAATTTGCTTGAGAAGTGAAGGTCATGTTGCTGTCCCCTGGAAGATAAAGCTGCACAGGACACTTTTGTATACCAGCACTTCATTCTGACAGATCTAATGGGGTGAGGAATTAGTCAGCATCTCCCTCCAAGTTTGTGTTTACTGGAATGCTGGAAGTGACCACCAACATTAGTAATGCTAAAAATACAAGATTTGCCAAATTACAGTCCAGGCAGACCTTGGCAGCTTCCCACACTTCTCTGCCCTCCCTCACAACAGCAATCACAACTCCCCACTCTTTTGTTGGCATTCTCCTAGCTCCTGTTCACCTCCTCTCACTTCATTAATGAGCTGATGTATTTTTTTGTTACTGAGCTACTGGTCTATGACTACATTCCTTTTTCTTTAGTCTACTCCTAACCATTGCCATGGATACAAACTTAGTTGAATTAAATACTGACAACATGATCACAAAGGATAATGACTGGGTGATGTGCAAGACAAAGCATATTAGAAGTCAAAGTGATTGTACTAATAGGTTTTATTGAATACTAAGTAGGGTATCAGAGGGTTCTTGGAGGTATGTCTTTGCTGGTACGTCAATGTAATGATATTGGCATGTCCAAGTTTCTCTTGCAAACTGCTGTATTCAGCATGCTCTTCTGACCTTGTCAAGCCATGTTTTGTTCTTAGTTTAGTGTCAATTTTCAAAAGGCCTCCTGAGCATTTTCAGAAAGCCTTCCATTTACCATAGTGCCTTAGAGATATCCATTAATATAGTGTTTGTGGGGTGAACAAAGATGCTGAGCATACAAACTCCATAATTAAAAGTTATTTTTTTGGAAAGTGGTGTTAACTCCAGTTCAGCAAAACTCAAACTCCTGTTTCTAACCTATCTGGTACATTCAATATAGTGTTTTGGCCTGGTTAGCTCTGGGTGTTGTGGGCTCAGTAGATCTGATGTCCAGCAATGCCTTTGGGGTGCTGCCGTTCCTGGATTTCACTGCTGCAGTGTGTGGATAGGACACTGTCCAGTTGTGTCCTGTCCACCCTGCTGAGAGCTGAGGCAGCTTGGGGGATGCCGCATGAGTGAGTGGAGGGAGCCAGTGCTGCTTCCCACCTTGAGAGTTCTCAAACCCTCAAATTAATAGTGAGAAGATGATGGGATTATGGGCAGTTTATTGCAAATCAGTATGGAGTGCAGTGTAAACTACAGTTGTGTGAACTGCTGCCTCAGCTGAACCTACCTGTCTTGGTCCTGCGTTTCATGACCTTTGTACTTGTAAGAAACGTGGAACAGTCCTCTCCATCCCCATAAAATCTCTTGTTACCCATGAAACTTGGCTGAGTTGCCAGTATTTCTTACAAAAGAAATGCAGACTTGTCAGCCCTGTGCTGAAAGTACACTTCTCTTGGGGTGCCCAGGGTCTCTCCAGCAGGCTTGTGCTCCTGGTGGTAGTACATCCTCTAACTTCCCAGGGTGTTGTGAGCTTCTGTCAGTCTTAGGGGTACATAACCCATGGTTAAGTGACAGATTAACCATTAACCCTGCCGCACTCAAATCATAAGGCAAACGACGGTCATCGTGTTGTGATGAAACTAGTCATGGTTTTGAAATGCTCAGGACTGTCAATACAGCTCTGTTCATCTTTGACAATATAGTTTGTAACTATGTCAGAGATTCAGCATACAGAAATGATCATGGAGGAATTAGAAAGCGCTGGTTATGCAGTTATTCAAAATTACACCTGTACCTCTTCCGAGCTGCTGCACTTGCTCTGAGTGCTGTGTCCTGGTATGTCACCTTGCTTGAGCTGCATGATCGTGTGTTAGGAACCTGGTACAACTCACTGATTATATTTACTCTTTTAAGCCCTCCTACCATCAAACCTTTGAGGAATGTGGATAAGATACAAAAACAGAGTGCAGAGATAAGTTAAGGAAAAGGTTATTAGCTGTTCAGTATCAGCTTTAGCTATTTACCAGAAATGCTGTTTGAAAACTAATGTCTATTTCCATCTTTAGCTGTGGTAAGTCAGAGCATAACATCTAATTTCAATTAACTTTTCTTTTTCTCCTTTCTCTCTCCATTAAATAATATTTCTTACCCATAAACACAGAATCCCACAGCACAAGAGAATAGGGGACTCTTTGTGGGGACTTGTTAGGCAGCCTGTCATATTCTCCAAGGATGTTACTATAAAATGTCATCAAATATCAACCCTATTTAGGAATTCTTTTGTAACAAGTTGGGAAGTACCTGAATTATAATTACCAGTTCTCTTGAGAATGAATACAAGGTTTAGTGGTTTCCAAGATGAATCTCTAAGACATTTCACATCCAGAAATTTCCTTCCTTACTAATAAAGGCAATCATCTGAAAACGAAGTAGAGAGGATGAACAGAAAGGAGAAAGTAGGTAGTCTGGGAGTGGGATGTATCACAAACTGCCAGGGCATTGTAATTACTCAGAGCCTTTCTTTAAGCACTGTGTTACTGTGGTAGTTAGATTGCTAACACAGAGCCCTGCAGCACTGCTCACACTTAAACTGAGCACTAGTTTAAGGAAATGCAGCTCATAAATTCTTTATAAGCATGATTTATTCATGTGCACATATTTGCTCAATGTTATATAGTGATTTGGACTATTGCAATCATCTTTAAAGGAAAAGACAGCTTCCAAGTTTTGTGATTTGAAAAAAAGGCATTTGACTTGCTTATTTTGAGTGATGCTTGAGAGCTGGGCACTGCAATGAGCCTTTATTTCCCCCGAGGCATTTAGAAGCCTGGTTAAGAATATGCAGCCATTAATCTTTCAGTCTGTATGGGAGTGATCAGTTGATTGTCTGCCTATGTAAACATTTGCATTTTGAGAATATGGAGTTCTTGTTATCAGTAACAAATCACATATTATCATCAACTAGAGATGCATCGGTGTTGTTGTCCAAGCAGACCACCCACTGCTTTGGCTTTTATAGTTTCTTTGTCAGATATTTGCATAGCAGAGGACATTATAATGAGAATCTGCTTTGAAGGGGATTTCCCTGTTTGTGCAGATCTCTGGAGCTTTGGTGTACTTTTTATTAGATGTGGAGTTTAAAACATCTGTGTTTAAACGGATCAACTGACATTACTCCTGGGGGAATAAAGCTATTTTCTTATTCCTGATTTTAACCTTTCGTAAGCCAGTTGAACATACTGCTTGAAAATGGAACATGTGCAGCTTTCTCAACCCTTCTGTTCCAGTTAGCCCAATTAAAGCGAAATGTGAGGGGTGATTGCTCCAGATGATATGCTGATCCAAAATTAAACAGCTAAAAATATTGAATAGCTTCATTATAGCAGGGTCCCATATGCTTTTTGCAGCTAATAAGGGAAGGTTTAAATAACAAAATTCAGGAAATAATGAACTTGGTAAACATTTTAAGGCACCCAGTGTGAGACTTCTCATGTCTCAATAAGGCTGTTACATGAGACATGCCATGGCTGATCTTCACAGTTCACCATGTAAAGCCCAGCTGAAACAAATGGACAAACCTCCAAACCCACAGTGATGCCTTCCCCAAAGAGGGGAACTGTGTGCAAATTCTTTGTTCAGTTGCTTTATTCATAGCGTGAAGCTTTTGTGGTGCCTCAAGTCTTTGGTGTCTCTAGGCTTACTTGCAGCTTGTGATGTGGATGCTTGTTCAGGACATGGTGTTACACTTTTTGCTCTCACCAGCCAAATAGGCTGAGAGAGGAGATGCTGTTCAGCCTGGAGAAGAGAAGATTCTGCGGAGACCTTACAGCAGCTTCCACTGCCTAAAAGGGGGCTATAAGAAATCTGAAAAGGAGCTTTGTACAGGCACATGTAGGGATAGGGCAATGGGAAATGACTTTAAACTGACACAGATGAGCTCTTAGGCAGAAATTCTTCCCTGTGAGGGTTCTGGGGTGCTGATACAGGATGCCCAGAGAAGCCGTGGCTGCCCCATCCCTGGCAGCGTTCAAAGCCAGGTTTGATGAGGCTTGGAGCAATCTGGCCTAGTGGAAAGTGTCCCTGCCCATGGCAGAACGTTGGAACTGGATGAGCTTTAAGGTTCCTTCCAACCCAAACTGTTCTGTGATTCTATGATTTCTACAGTATGCTCAGCTCAGTTCCTGCTGCCATTCTGAAGTGGAGCAGCATGTATGGTGAGACTAAGAGTGTTGCATCAAGTGTCTTGAATTACCCCTGAAATAAGAAGCAAAATCTCAATCTGTTCAAGTGACTCTTCCAGAGTTATTTATGTTGTAAAGGAAGAAAAG
Organism: Forpus xanthops; assembly: GCA_032466535.1. NCBI lineage: Eukaryota > Metazoa > Chordata > Aves > Psittaciformes > Psittacidae > Forpus > Forpus xanthops. The sequence goes on along the minus strand of JASSUY010036771.1, from coordinate 117,225 downwards.
ACTATTACCATAAAACAGAGAGCTAGCAAGGAAAGGTTTCCTGCAATGTGAGGGACTCATCAGTTGAATACAGTCTCCGTGGTGTGTCAGTCTTCTCTGAACACTCCAGGCTTGCTTTTTTCCATGGATAGTTTTCTTCTTTTAAAACTAGATTTATTTGTTTGTAGCTCAGACTGCTTGAATTACAAAGCAAATGGAGGCTTAGCTGTGATGTGTGGCACTTTCTATCTGTAGTACTGACCCACTTTCTTGGCTATTCTTGTCTTTATTCCACCCACTTCCAAGTCACAGATATTTTTGATTAATGAATAAATATAGGTCTTAAAAGGGAGCAGAAATGCTGATTTTTCTGTATATTTCACACAGTCCCCTCTATTTAGCTTGTGGAATAATGCTGATACCTTGGGACTAAATTTTGTCCTGTAGGTACAGGAGAAGGGGGTTGGAACGGGTGTAAGGTAGCCATGAAAAGATGTAAGCAACCTTTATTTCAATTATTCCTGACTTTGAGCCAAAAATTTCAAGTGTTTATTGCACATTTTGGAAGTGGTCTTTATTGCAATATACTGCTGATTATTTGTCTGCCTTTTAAAGCAAGGATCTTTTTACTGACAGTCTAAATATCATCTTTAAAAATGCTGAGCTCACATTGGCAGCAGCAGCTCAGCTCATTTGGACGTGACCTACTTGAAATTAATACTTGTAGTTAAGTAGAAGTTTAGTACCACAGTGCATCGCTCCAGATGTTTGCCAGAATATGTTTATCAGATGACAGCCTGGGGCAGGAGAGGCTACAGCTGCACCTTGAGCTGGAGAGACTCCTGTGGGCAACTTATGCAGAAGTCTGTATTAGCAGGCTCTCACCTAAAATATGCCTGAAGGGGCCATCATTAATTTCACGTAAAGAATGCTTAATCGTGAAACAGCTGCAGTTCCTAAGGTGTTTGCTGATTACTTATTGATATTCAGTCTCTATGTCTATAAACAACTTCACTGTTCTTTGAAGCATATAAAGTAAAAGAAACACAAAGCTTTCCAGTTTGGCTCTATTCGGCAGTTTTTGAGAATGGATAGGCACCAAGAGGAGACATTTACAAGGACTTAAGAAGTCTTATCAACTATATTAACTGTAAAGGTGAAGGGGCATTTATAAATTGATGACCTGATTCAGACTGTGGAGTTAGAGGAGTGGGTAATAGGCAGTGAGGGAGAAGAAGCAACTTTCTTGCAGAGGCCTTTTCAAGGCTCCTCAGAAATGTGGCAGTGCCCTAAACCTTTTGTCAGGCACCAGAACTATTTATGCAAAGTTAAACTTTGCACAGCGTTTACAATTTTTTGTGGTCCTTGGTAAAACCAGAGTTATTGCTGCTACATGCTCTTAACATGGGCATTCAGTATCATTACAGGCTGTGTCTCAGGACAGCCTGCTGCTTTTTCTTTACCCAGTATTTCAAAACCTCTGTCCCAAAAGCAGTACAAGGCCCAAAGGTTAATGTGGATGAGATATGAAGGAAAGATCTCAAGAACACCCTTTGTCCGGGTTTACTTCTAGCTGTCTGCTCTGTCCCACTGGTGAGTTACGCTTCTATGTCTCAGGCACAAAATGCCAGGACATTGTTGTACTGCAGGGAGTTGCAGAGGGACTCCATCAAGGGACAGGGAAAAGGCTACAGGAAAGAGAACAGAAATTGCTGTGGAAATTGTGATTCTTATCAGGGCAACAGAGTCATAACAAATGTTTGTAAGCAGAGCGGTTGATTTGCTTAGACAGATCTTCTGCAGTGCTTCCTACTTATTAGAACATTTCACTGGTGTAACACTAAGTCTTTAAAACTGTGTGGAGCCATAACAAATAATCATTTCAGCCCCCTGTGCAGTTTGCGGAACAGTGCTGCTCCTCTCACATGAAGACATCTTTTGTCTTAGACGTTGATTATCTGCAATGCTAAAGCTTTACAAACATGACTTGCTTATGGTAATAACTGTTTATTAGAGCTGTAGAGAACGAACTCAGAAAACGCTGTGACACAATAAGCCAGCCAGCAGGTGATTAATTCGTGCCTGTACTGTTCAGAAGACTTTCAGATTGAATTTCTTCTCTCGGCAAAATTGAAAATGTCTCGTGCTTAAACACAAGCCTCTTTGTCATGAGTTTGCATATTTATTTTTTTCTTAGTTTCCCTGGCTACTGATTAAAATAAAGATTCTGAAAAGGTTTCCAGACAAAATCTGCTGCTTTGTTGTTTGCTTGTACAGTGAATCATCACTTTCAATTTGTGCGTTACCATAATTTCCCTACTTGAAGGCAGTGTGACAAACGACAATTCAGACACTTTGCTCATGAAATAGAGCATAACACATTGGACGGAAGAAAATCCCTGTATCACATCATAAATACCACCACTATTAACAAGTATAGAGATTTGCAAGATAAGTCAATTTATTTTCTTCCTGCTTTCTGCCTCCTAGATATTATATATATTATTATATATATTATTGTATATTTTAATGAGAGGTGTCCCTGCCCATGGCAGGGAGGTTGGAACTAGATGATCTTAAGGTCCTTTCCAACCCTAACTACTCTATGATTCTATACTGTGGGCTGCTTTTTGTTCATGGTACTTACTAACTCTCTATTTCTCTCCCCTGCTTTGGCACAGCTTTGTGGTGAGGCACTGTTAGCCTGGTGTTACTGATAGCTCTGTGGTATCACTCACAAGCTGCTGCCATGGGCAGAGCTGACTCAAGAACTGAAGGCCTAGCTTTGTGAGGCTTTATTGGTTTCCTTGAGTGTTGTCAATGGAAACCAAACTAACTTGTGACTGTGCAAACTGCTGCTCAATAAGCTACATGCATGCCTTTAACACATCTGTCTTCTAAGGGATGCTTTGCATTGGCTTTCTCGTTCATGGTTTTGTTCTTAGGCACTAAGCATACTGCATTAGCAAAGCAGTGAGAACTGCTTGCTGGTCACGTTGCATTCTGACACTGATTTGAAGTGTTTGGTGAAACAGCTTAACTTAACCCTGCTGCGTTGTACAGATCACAAACGCTGACAGGCTGTATTCAGGAGAGAAGCTGAGCTTACGTAATTTGCTCTCATGTCTTTATGAATATTTTCCACTGCTGGTACAAAGCACTGTAAATAGGAAAAAGCTGAAAACCAGGTGTCAAATTTGTTCCTGCGTATTGTGCTGAGTTACACCAGGGATGAATTTGGTTAAGGCTTCTTTTTGTCACAGATAGCTGCCAGACATCAGAATTGGATGGAAGTGTGTTCTTTTCTGGTGTCAGCAGTCTGCTGCTGTTTTCAAAAGTTTATGCAGTTTGGGGCTGTCTTCTGGCTGTATGATAGCTACAGGTACTGTTGCCTCTGAAGGAAGGGCAGTTTCTTCATTTGCATCATTCTGATTGTTTTAATGCACAGATTTATTCTGTGATCCTTCTCTACCCATCATAAAAATACAGTTAAATATAATATGAAAGCCCACATTTTATTTCCCTTTCCTAAAAATCTCTGCAAGTCAGGAAAACTCAGAATTTAGTTAAAAAGCTTTTTTTCACAGATGCTTTTCTATTTTCAGAGTAATTTATGGATGATAAAAACTTACTGAGAAAAGTATCTGCTACCACAGTAGTGGTACATCAGGAAATCAGAGGAGCTCTTAGTTATTCAGTGTACTCTTTTATGTTTCTTATGGTGAAGTCTGCTGAATGATTTGTACAGCTCACATGTGAATATTAGGTTTGGGCTGCTGTGCAGGGAAAGTCAAAAGCTATAACCTTGATGTGGGAGAGCTATTACTCTGCATCCTGCACTCTGGCATCTTATCAGTTGATTCAATCTGCAAACTGTTAGTTTTGATGGATGGAACTGCTGAGGGTAAAGGGTGACCTTGGAATAAGTGCACCAAGACCAAAGATGTCATGATGTAAGGTTTGTGCCTTAGCTACAGTTATCAGATTTGTGCAACTTTGTGTGGCTCTTTCTGATCTTCACTGCAGACCAACCTGCTTGTGCTAATGCCACAGACCGTAGTGAAAGTCTCTGGAAAATTGATATAACAAATAACCTCTCTGGCTTAAAAGGCTCTAGGTTTTTTTGATTAGCTAAACCTAGTGTAAAAGCAGTTTTATATCATCTCCACAGCATTTGCCTTCCAAAGGGAAGAGGAAGAAAAACCTGAACAACAGCTGGGAAACCAAACGACTAATCCAAGTAGGTTGTAATATAGCATCTCAAGTGCACAATGATGAACATATAATGGAAAGGCCAAGTTCCTCACTGCACAATTAATTACGTTGCCTTCTTGACAGCAATGAATTCCCTTGCCCACTGTGTCAAGAAATGCCCCATTCGAAAAAATAATTAAATAAGATCTCTTAAAGGGGGGAGATTTAGTGTCTGGATTGTATCTCATAATATTTTTGACAGTGCTTGGCAATCAATTCAGCGAGTCCATGTCTCAAGGGGCTATTCCTTTGTTAATAAACTTAGTTGCATTCCAGCTGCTATGGAACTGAGGGATATTTTCTACAGATAAGAAATGGCTTTTTCATTCTTAATGTGTATGACTTATGTGTATCTTTGCTTCAAAATCAATTATTTGTCACATGGGAAGTATTTCACTACCTGCAGGGGTTGCAACTGGCTTGGCTTTGCATTCTGGGGTTGGCAGCTGTGTTACCTTCTGTCTGATAAGAATGGGGAGTGGGGGGATTAACTTTTTCACTTGAGTTTTCTCTTTAAGCATCCATAAGAATGCTTTGTTATATTTTTTCATCTGAGAAACAGCAGAATTTTGGATAAATAATTGAGAGGATACTGCAATAAAGACCCTTCCGTTGGGCTGCGTGGGCTGACACTACTGTTTCTATAATTTTTCAAACAGTAGCAGAAGCTCTTTTATTAGTTTAGGAAAGGTAAAAAGGAAATATTGGCAGTTGCTTAGAAATTGTTATTGATATTATTTCCAGTTGTAACTGGTGAGACACTGTGATAGGGAAAGAGCTACTGCTTTCTTGTTATATGTGTTTTGATATAAGCCATAATATAGGGGAATGGTTGGGAAATACTTTTGACTTAAGGCATCATAAACTCGATTATGCTGGCTGGGTGAAAGTGGCTTTCTGTTAAAAAAGAACACAAAATAATGTTAACTTACTAGGAAAATGGGAAACTATTAGTAAATGTTTGGTAAGTCTCTAGGAGGAAGTAATGGAGTACTTTATTGTTTAAAATGTGGTTGAGAAGTTTCCTGTCTAGCCCTTATTCAATACCTAAGGGTAAGAGTTTGTGTATTCCTTACAGTAGTGTTTGATATATTAGACAGGTATATTGAAAACTCAGTGAAAGGCATGCTAAAATCTCCTGTTCTCCTCCCAAAAGGCAGGATGTGGAAGTCGTTTGTTTTCCTGAGATGATGAAGAAATACTCAGTAGACATTCTCTCTTCACCTCTAGTCAATTAAATGCTTAAAATGCTGTATGTTCTTCATATTTTATGTTTCATAAAAATCAATTTAACAGTTAAATGCTGGTGTTCTTAACATGTAAGGCTGTAGATCTTTTTTAGAGCACAGAAGATGCCATGGAAGAGAGAGGCACAAGTAGGCAGATGACTGAGGAAGTTCTCTGAGATTCTCACTGCCCTAATTTGAGTAGTTCTTTCTGGCACCTCATTCTGGTTTTTCTGTTCTAATATTGTAATTTGCAGATTCTGTAACGTTTTGCTGAATTCTAACCACCAGAAATATTATGTGTCCCTGTTGTGCTATGAGCAGAAATTCATCCCCTAAAAGCACTGCTAATCCATTTGTAACCTGGAAGTTGTTCAATCCCTGCTTAAGGTATGTTTCCAGATAAACATATGAAAAGATATGTAAATATGTCTTAATATCTTAATGCACATTCTTTCGGTACGGCTAGGACTTCTGGTCAAAACACCAATTAATGTGATTTGTGGCAGCATAAACCCTTATGTGGATGCTACTTCTAGTGTAATAGGAACAGGATCTTTTTTTCATGGTGTACATCTTGATGAAAGGAAACATACTTGAGTTAGAAGGCAAAGATGGAGAGCGGTGATGGCAGAGCTTTGTTGCTTAAATGTACCACATCTATTAGTAAAACTCCTGTATATTTAGGTCTATAGTCATTTGTGTTTCATATTTGTCATATTTACACACAAAACCCTCAAGATATCTTGCAAGAGCTATTTGTTTTGCAATAGTTTTACACTTTTTCAGTGTTTAACTGCTCATCTCCTCTGTGCAAATGACTTGTAAAGTATGAAAGAGGTCATTTCTCTTTTTTGATCTTTCAGCTGCAAAGCCCCAAATCACATTCCATGTTTTCATCGTTGTAAAGAGCAAGCAGTAAAGCTACAGAGTCTCTAGATTTTGGGTAAAAAAGCACACAATGACTAAGGGAAGGCTGCAATAAACCCAGCAATAACCACCTAGGATTGTTCAGGAGCATAACTGTTAAACAAGCTGGGTATGTTCCTACCTTTGTAATATCCTTTCAGTATTTTAAGAATATTCTGGTGAATGTGAAGACCGCAGAATTCTTTTTTCAGTATCTTTAACCTCTTTTGTCAAGACAATAAAATGCTTTACAAACTTGGGGGAATGCCTTAGATCTTGAGTCACCTGGTGCTGAAAAGTAACTGCTTCTGTAGTGAAATGCAGCCTGATGTGCAGGAGAACACAAGGGAGAAAGTGAGGCTAGCCAAAAAAGAAGTGTCAGCATGAATCAAAACTACTGGGTGAAACTTAGGGAGGTGAGATACAAATACTTAAACTGGAGTGGAGCCAGGAAATGAACTGTCTTGTTTAATGCTTCAGAAACAAAATGCTCTTAAGCAGGAATGACCAGTATGTGGTTAATCTTGTGTTTTGTCTGAGAAAAATGCTTTCTGCAGTGACCAGCAAGGGCACAATGAGACATCAGTTTGCATTGTCTCAGAGGAGTGATGGATCTGCTTCTCCTGGGCATTCTCATAATGGACTTTTCATAGCCAAGTACTGTTATAGCCGGAGAGTTGGGAGCTGTAGGTCCCTTCTGTACTGACTGTCCTACAGGTTACTTACTGCAGACGGGACACAATAAATCTGAGGTAGAATAAAAGATTTTTTTGCGTCTTTGATCAGTTACAAACATTTTGTAAATTATTTCCTTGCATAAAAGTCATAATGTCAAAAGTACCATCTCCTTATCTAGGCCCCAGCCTGAATCTCTCCTGCCCCCTTAGTGTGCCTCTAATTGTTTATTGACTTTTCTTCTCTTGGAGTTGAAAACATTCTCTTGTATACCACTGCTGCAGTTGAGTATGACAAGAACAGGAAGGAAGTCACAGAGAAGACTTGTCTGTCTCAGATTCAACATTATGTGTGCTAAACGTGCAATTTTCCTCATCCTTTTAACCCAGACTTTGTATTAAATTATATATGCTTTTAAAGGGTGACTGCCTTTCAGAACATGTCAGCTACAGGTCTTAAAGGTGAAAGGTGAGACCTGTTTTATGCATTAGTGTGTGCATCACTTTCCATAAGTATTAAGATACCATTCAGTACTTTGGCTACTTCGTGTGCTCTATTCATTTCGCTGTTACCAAAGAACTTCTGCAAGAAAAGGGAAATATGAAGGGTTTAAAGTTTTGTATGAAGAAGTATATGGAAAGCCACAGTTCAGAGGTCTGCATAAAGCTGTGAAGTTTAAACTGAATCATTACCCTTTTTTTTTAATATAAAATAATGACAGAATTTTTTCTGGCAATTAAAACCTGCACCTTTCTCAAAGACTCTAACCTCTGAAAAGGATCCTGCCCAAACATCCAGACACCCCTAAACTTAGAAACAGGAAAAATATTCAAACCTGAGAGATGGCTTTTGGGTTGGTGAGTGTCTTCTGGCATGCAGAAGTTAAAGGGCAGAATGATTAGAAATAGTGGTAAAATAAGATACTGGGGAAATATTCTGGGAGCTGTTACAAGTGCTTTGTTTTCCTCTCCTCCCCTTGGGTTCATTCTCTTAATGCCTGTTTACGGCTTGCTTGAAGCACCTTCCACAGGTAACTTCTACTAGCTTTTCTAACCTGAATAACCTGATAGCAGGTTGATTACAATCATTTCAGTGTGTATTTTAGTCATGCTAATCCAAATTAACTCATGCATGTGTACACCACTGGAGTTGTACCTGCAATCCTATTGGAAACTGGGATAAATCCCAATTTAGTAACTGTCATGCTACAGTGATTGAGCAGAATGAACCTCCTTGGTTGTGGTAGCAATTTCCGCCTCTCACAAAGGCTGTGAGAATGGAAATTGCTAGTATTTGGTGAAATTTAGTGGTAGTGAAAATCCTTGAGGATGAGACTTCTTTTTCTTTTCCTTTCTTTTTTAGCTCAATATGTTGAAGTCAACACCAGCCTCTGACCCATACAGTATATATTTTTTCTTTTAATAGGGATGTGTTGACCACGTACAAACGTTATTCCTGGTGTAATACAAATCTGATCAATCAGTAAAACCTTTTCTGGGAATGCCACTGAATTTGAATGAAAGATTTCAGGAAAAGGTTGGTCTGTTAATGTGGTACATTGCTGCAAGTTTGAAGTAGTCTTCAAACAATTGTTTGAATCCAAAAGTTGAACCAGGATCCAGATCTGATTTTTTTTACCTCTGCCTATTCTGCTGCCTGTATCAGATTGTAACTGCAGTTTTCTTTTGAAGGAGAATGAAGAAGAAAGGAAAAAGTCAAGGAAATGAACTAGCAATGAACTCAGGATCCACAGGTTTTATTTTACAAGTTTGGCTCTTTACGGTGCTCTTTGTATCTTCTCCTTAACAGAAGTTACACAAAAATAGGCTGATCTTCTGTACTTAGAAACCTTGACTTGTCTTTTGTGTTCCCTGGGCTATTTCCATAGATTTTATGAAAACCTTTCTAAAGGAAAAACAAGTTGAAATGATCAACAGTTTCCATGTTGAAGAGCCTGACCTGTAGCAAAGTTTTTGACCTCATATCCTCTGCCTTATAGTTTTGTGTTGTTTGCAGTGTCAAATGTGTGTTTTTTCTGTTGAAAGCCGATGCCTGGAAACTTGGAGCCTAATATAGTTTATTTTTTTCTTCCAACTTCAATTTAACAGTGAAGTGGGGCCTGGAATGCTTTGTAATTCAGCTTAGTGGTAACAGTCCAGAAATGTCTTATCTCATTTTTCTCTCACTGTTTTCTTGAAGGAATTTTTGCCTGATCTTTGGTATATAACACTACAAGTGTGGAAGCATAGTTTGTAATTCTGTACTCTGGATTTTGAGGTAGGTTTCTTTCAGCTCATGGACAATAAGAGTTCATTTCTCCAGAAAACAATACTTATACTGTGGTTTTCTCGATGTATCTTTTTGTGTAAATAGAATTTTATCAGGTAGTAATTTATGGCTAATTTCCAACAACCCTTAAAAGCTTTTTGTAAACTTGTGGAATTTCGCTGCTATAAGAGATAAAGCTCCTGAAAGTCCCACTTGGCAGTTTGCATGAGATAACAATCCTCACTTCCAGTATATAATTGATGTGGTTAATGACTAGTGTTTTAGAGCATGAATGAATTTGACTGATCACTGCAAGAATAAGAAGCTTGCCTAAATTAATATGTTTCAGTCAGCTTTCACAGCAGATGTGTGTGCTACATCGCCCTTCATGCTTTCTTCTCTTTTTTAATTGTTCTCACAATGCCATGCAAGATGAGGCAGATTTTGTAAGTAATGCTTAATGTTTAAATTATCCTATGCAGCTCAATATAGGTGGGAATGTTAAATGCAAGAGTAAAACTAACCAGTGAAGCACCTATGAATATGTAGATGGCATTAGCCAAATTTGTAACTAGCCTTGTTTCTGTGACGGAACAGAGTACCAGTGTTTCTTATCTCTCTGAAGCGTTTCATTCTTATCCTGTGGGCTGTACCATAAATGGCTAATAACATCTGAAGTCAGCCTGAATGCGGTGCTCAGCCTAATGGCACCGTGGTCCTGCTTCAATAGGGAAATGGAGAAACCGTGATCAGGAATAGGTGGAGTATGAACACATTGGTCACACCACTGTCCTGTGGTATGCATGCCTGTCCTCACTTCTTCAGCTAAAGAGGGACAGGACATGAGCTCTTCCAGTTCTTGCCTAAAGCATGCTCACCATCAGCACTTTAATCACTACCATGATTACTGACAAATGTTGGCACCATCACCCCACGTCCTGTTTCACAGAGGGCACTTGGAGATGAATACCGAGACAGGAGCCTTCTGAGGCATACCCAGATGCTGACCTTCAGATTTTTGTGAAGAGTTCTTCCCTGACTTAGTTGCAGCCATTTGATGAGCTTGAAGGGTTGTCCTGAAGTGGCTGTGAAGACTTGGGTGCCTACAGCCCGCTGAAGTGACACTGCAGATGCACATTGATATTAATATGTTAGTATTAATGTTGATACAGCTGTAATTTAGAAATGCCTAATCCTGAGACACAGATACATTACAGTCCATTTCTTTTCAAGCAGAAGACCACTGCTGAGTGTGAAAACAACCCTCTGTATTTTCCTAACCGTTTTTTTTTCATGTCACATGTCCTTTCCCAAATATGTTTCTATCTAAATTATTTTTCTAAGAAACAGCAAGAAATTGGAAGGATTGTATCTGATTGAGGATTAAACCAGATATAAAACAAAGCATTGAGATTGTTGGGGGGGGGGTGGGGTGTTAATTTTATTTTCTCTATGTGAGAATGTCTTTTTGTTTCCAGCGTAGATACGGAGATTCTGTCCAGACTGAAACCTGTAAGAGTTGACAGTTGAGGGACAATTCAGAAATACTAATAAGATAATATAACATATATAGTCAATATATCAAAAGATATAGTTAGTATCTTCCTCTGGTTTCTTCAGTGGCATTGGGGTTTTTGTTAGTTCTATACCCATAAGAATAGGAATCTGAGAATCTGGAGTTTAGTTTAGTTTTTCCTCAGACCTACTTAGACTGCATCAATATCTGGGAACATTGTCTGAAAAACCCACAAGGTTTTGTTGGAAAAGTATTACTTATCCCCTGTGTGAGAGTACAAGGGTCTTGAGTTAGTAACTTTTCACACTGACATCTATGCAGCCCCTGAAAGTAGTAAGCACAAGTTTGCTGCTTCCATATTGCTAACTGAATTCGGTCAAGTCGAGCATTTATTGCTCTATTGAAGCCAATGGTATTAGATGAGACACATATTCTGATGAGTTTTACAAAATGTATTGAGTTTGGCAGTTTCTCGTACAATAGGGAACACTGAATTGGGTCACAACTCTGTTTTCCTGTGTCCTGCTTGATTTAGCATCTCAGCCTGTTGTAATTTGAACTTTAACTATACACAGTGCAGCAACTGCTGTTAAGATTTAACCAGATCTCCTGGTCTTGAGATCTTCTGTTTGTAACCCTTCCGGTCTCATTTTTAGGAAGTCTGGTAAAAGTTAAGTGTACTAACCTTTTGTGGTTTCCACTATAAATATCACTCATCTTTGAGGTTTTCCTGTCAGCTAGATTAAATGGCATTCCACCATGATTACTCACTTGGCATACGTTCCCGATTTGTATCCTTAATGTTGAAATGATTTGTGATGCCTTGAAATAATTTATATTACATTATATTAATTGTAGCTTAGGTCTCTTTCTGTGATGGTAATGTTCTTTTTATCTCCTGGCTCAGTTTTTAAAGATTTGAATGAATATATGATACAGTGACAAAAGACAATAAAAACACAAGGCAAAACTGTGTAATTGATAAAAAAAAGCTATTATTAACCAGAATACAGACTCGGAAACTTCCATGTTATCTGCTCTTGCTGATCTTGACTTTTTCATGCAGAAGTGAATTACATGTCATCAGCATAGTGGTTTATAGTAAATGTGATAACTCAGGTTATTATATTTACTACAAGTTGGTTGCACTCTGCAGATACTGTCTGTGCAACTTTAAATCTTGCTATGATTTCCCTAAAATTGCTGTTCCTCACATAAGGTCATAGGCTTCGAGGTAAAACTGCAGTGTTGAACTTACTTGAGGTTGGCAGGAGGCTTGGCTAGACTGTTCAATAATCCACACTGGTTTTCAGGAACATATTCAGAGGAAAAAGCAAGCAAACTGTGCAGGGGGCCATATGCAGACATAAAGAGCTGTTCCCTCTATGCCTAGAAGTTAAATCACTGGTAGCTTAATTTACATGAGAAGGTTACAATTTTAATTAGTTTCCCACATGTTTGAAGTAATTCAGTGTTCTTATGGTCGATGTGGCACTGATAAAGGGGATTCTGCTCATTTTCAGTTAAGTGTTTCTGAAACACTGAAAGCTCCAAACCTCTGTGGAGCATGACTAGGACTAAATTAAAGCAAAAATAAAAATTATCCTATAAATCTAGAATGATTTTCATGCTGGGTAATCTGCTGTGTGAAAGGGATTGCCATTGGGGTTTAGTCTGCAGCCCTTGAGAAGTATTTGACATTTACTCAGTTGTAAGATTGGGTATAAATTAATTGAAAAGAAGAAATTCCCAGCAGCTTTGGAATGAAAACTCCTTTTAGACCCCTTTCTCTCTTTTCTGAAAGTGAGTTTTCATATTAGCTGATTTTTCTCCATTTTCTTCTTAAGGAGCCAATTAGATGTAGCTTTTAATCTGCTTTTAGTCCTTTGTTAATCAGAAGTTGCAATAAATTCTATTGCTAGTATTCTACTTTTGCTGACCTTCTCCACTATTTTGGCTTGGATATGTGAGTCTGCAAGGAGATTTTAAACAGCATGTTTGCAATAGCACTGGACATGACCTGCAAAGTGTGAGCCCCTGTTTAAAATGTCTTTTCCCTGTCAGTTCCCAACTTTAATAATGATGGAATTTGGAAAAGTAGTATAAGCTGCTATCTGGGTTTGTATGTGCAAGAGATAAAGTGCACATGCAATAAGAAAACACTCTTCAAAATCTCATCTTTGGTCTGTTAACATGCTGAACATGCCTTTTCTTTACAGCAGTGATTTATAGTCCAGCATAACCATGCAGAATCACTTCATTATATTTGAATAATGAAAAGAGTGCCGTCAAAATGGCATGTCTCAAGGGAGCTTTCTGAGACAATACTTGAAACAAATGACTTTTTAGATAAATTTATTATGAAGTGTGATAAAAGCCATTTTTTTGGCAGTCATATCTTGCGAAATTGATGAGGTTTGTTGTGCTGTAGTGCTGGGGTAGGTTTTGCTTTCTTAAATCTTGTACACATGTATACGTAAGTCCACAGAAGCAGTGGTTGATGTTTTTCTTCCACCATGGAAAGCAGACGTAATGTAATAGTCAGCTATAATCCTGGCCTCTAAATATTTGTAGTCCAAACTTACAACCTTGTCCCACAATTTGCAGGAAATGTATTAGTTGCTTTAAGTTAGTTTTTACAGGTATCTAAGAGCACTCATTCAGATTTGTTATGTAAAAAATGTGGGTTTGTGCAATTAGACCTGTCCTGCCAAAGGAATACTCAGTACTTGTGCTGCCACTTTGTTAAATTGTTCGATTAAAAGTTTACAAAGCCACCCAGAATTCACCAAGCTCAGTATAATATTATAAACAGCATTTTTATTCCTCTGTCATGTTTAGCATTCTTGGACGGCTCATTCCATTGATTATTAATAAGACACAAACTGTTTTTTCTCAAATATGTACACATTTTTTTTAAAATTGAAGACGTTCTAAAAGCAAATATTTTATCTTTGGGACAAGCATGCATTGAATGAAAAATCTCAAGCTGTTCCTTGGAGACGTGCAGTTGGAGCTGTGTTTTCACTTTTGACTTTATAAATGCATTTGAAAATGTGTTTGTGTCTTAAGGTGACTCCTCCCTGACCCTTTCTGATGGAACACCAGTGCAAGAGTAGGGCATGCTTTAAAAGAGGATGAGTTTTTGAGAGGTGGAAGCATGTCTGTACAGTTCATACTTGTGTCCTGCTGCATGTTAAACCAATATATTGTTGATGAGCACATGGAATATTCACCACATGTTTTTTAAGGTGCAAAATACAGGTATGTGCCCACATGTTAAGGAAGTTTTTGTGCTCAAATCCAGATATAATTGTCTGAAATGCTTTATTATGACAGTAAAAGCATCTTGATTGCACCTCAGTAGACCTGGATTCTTTTCCTGATTCTCCATGGGTCACTTCTTTTCCATGTCTTGAAAATAGGATAATATATTTGCTGCTTCTTGTGAAGTGTTGAGATCTGCAAATGAGAAGTGCTATGTAAGCATTATGCTTACTAATGTGATGGATAATATTATCCAGGGATATAAAAAGGGAGGTATGAAAGGTCCTGGGAGAACAAACTCCCAGAGCTGTAGCCGACCTCTCTTGCCATGATAATCCGCAGCTCAGAGCATGGTAGTTGTTGGCCAGAGCATGCAGCTGAGAGCAGGAGGGTGGCAGAGTTGCTGCTGTCTAGGAGAAAGAAGGACACGTGTCTGCTTGGTTAAATGCTTGTTGGTCCTCCTTACCCAGACAGATTTCACCAAGGCCCAGCCTACAAACAGATGCTGCATGATCAGAGAAAACAAGTTGGTCACCTCCAGTTTGCAAACTGAGCAGTTGCAGTTTAAAGATCAAAACTGATTTTACTGGTAAAAGGCACTAAGAATTTTCTTCCACTTTGAGGAATAAATCTTATATAAAATTTAAAGTCAGGAACAACTTCTATTGGGAGGCTCAGCAGTAAGATATAGTGAGGTCTAACTTACTGAACCGTAAGTAAATGGTAATCTGTTTGTCCCTGTGTTTAAATTTTCTGTATATCGCTGCATTAACTTAAAAGATATTCAGTCATGAGGAATGAATAAGTGTGGAGGGTTTTCTTTTTTTTTTTTAAACTCCAGTTTTTCCTTTCCTGCAGTAAATACAGAGCTGGATACACTTAATTCCTCCTAATGGGCTAATTGATTCAGCAGTCACCAAGCATGCAACCTGACTTCTGGTTCACTGAATCACTAAATGAGGTATTGAAGTATCGAGATCATGCTTTTATTTCTGTTTCATTTGGTGAATGCATTTTGATCATGGTTGTGAAAGATGTGAACTGGTGCCTCCTGTAGAGAGAAGTGCCCTTCACCTCTTGCAGGTACAGTACCAAACTTAGCATGGGGGGGAAGTATGCTGAGGCTGTGCAAATACACTGTGTCTGGGGTAAGCCTGTGTGCTCTGTAAGATGAATTTGCCCTTCACTTCTCTATGTTGGACTTTCTATTGAACTAATTCATCATTTGATTTTTGACATCTCAGTAATTACTGCTAGAAAACCCAGTAATTTTAATGGTTGCAATATACTGCAAGCACGTTTAACTTCGATGGAAATTTTGACTGTCTTTGCTTCAAACAGTTGCTTGGTCTTTGTGGGCATTTTTACAATCAACCAAGGACTTGTAACAGAAGCCTTTGGTAACAGCTGTTAGCTCCCAGCAGCTTGATTGTCCATCAGGCAAGGGTGCCATTTCAAGAGGCTGTTAATTCCTCTTGTAGTTGACCTTTATCAAGTCAAACACACACAAAGGGAGGTGCGCAGTCTTGATTTCTGTTGGGTCTGATTTCTCTGAGTTCTGATGACCCTGTGTGATGATCTGAACATGCCCTGACACAGAAAGCTTTTCTCCCCAGATAAACCAAAATGTTTACCAGCAACTTTTTTCCCACCTCTGAAGCTGTTGTTTTTGCCCAAGTCTCTGTCCCTGTTGTTTGCTGCCTACAGAAGGCCCCTGAGAATGGGTAAGGCAGCATGGGTGGAAATGCACGGCTCTGACATACACTTTCACTACCTGTCTAAAACATGTTTTGTCAGGGAAAGCAGCTATCAGTTCTGATGAGACCCTTGTAGGCACAAGGCACAGCTTGAGGGAATTGGCTTCCTTTAGGGCTGCCTGTAGCACTCACAAGCTTTTGTTTTGCTATTTTGGTGGCAGTTTGGAGCTTTTCAGTGCTTTAATAGCCAAGAATGAAAGATCTCTTCCCCCTTGGGACAGGTTTTTTTCTGCCCTAGCGATGTGTCTCTGAAGAGATGGGAGTTGCTGTCCATTCAGATAAAACATTCGTGTGAGAGACTTGGGTTGGGGGGGGGGGGGAAGAAAAGGGAAAAAAAATAACCTTCTGCGTTAGTCCACGTTTTACCGCAGGTTTGGAGGGAGAGGATGGAGTTTAAAAGAACAGCTGAAAGACTGATCACACTGATGTGTGCCCCCACGAATATCAGCATGCTTCATGGGCACATAATGTGGGTGACTCCACTAGCCAAATCCACTGAAATAAAATCATGGATTTCTTGCAGTCCTTCATGAGCAGCTGTCGGTACTTGACTTGAGCTGTGTTTAGTTTACATGGACTTCAACAGTGTTCTGTAGCTCAGGCTGGATGAGGAATTGTTTGAGTTTCAGTTGTGGGTACTCCTATACTTTTAGAGATGTCTGAGATCATCCTAATTGTTAAATGTCACTATTTCTATTAACAGCCCTACTGGCAAAATCACTGCTGAGCACAATTTAAATTTATTAATTTAAGGGATGTTTGTTAAGTATTTGCTCAGCTCTCTCCTTCCTGTTCCTGAGCATCTCTGCCACTGCAGCTCTATGATTGACCAAGGGACTAAATACCTATGTGGTAACTGAGTTTAATGAGAGCTTTCAGTCTTCAGTCAATTCAGGATCAGAAGTCAAGTGTTCTGATATCACCAGGGAATTAAGTCAGAGAATTTCTCACAGTAGCTACTGAAATGAGTTCAGAGACTGATGCCTGTGAGAGTTAACTTTTTAGGCATCCAACAGCAATCAACATCCAGTCATTAACGTCTTCTTGAGAGTTTGAAGCCATATAAATCCTACTGCTTTTCTGGCGTGGTGAACAGCTTGGATCATAATTTTATAATATCTTATGTGAGGAGAGCACTGACTGCAGGTTGGATGGAAATGCAGGATGGAATTTGGAGGGAGGAATCTAGGCTTTTTTATTTTATTTGAATATTAAAACATTCTGTCCATATTTCTGTGTTCTGCAGCATCATCTAAAGGGGAAATTTTGTGTATTTTCTTTGGTGTCAAGCATTCACTTTGAACACTTAGGAGGTTTTTTCCAGTGTGTTTTGGACAAGAGATGTACAGCTTTTTTTTCCCGGTGTTTATTCATTGATGAATTTAAAGGCATTGAGGGTTTTTTTTTCATATCCAAAGGTGCGTTTCCTCTGTTCTACATGTATTTGCCTGGTTGTATTTTTTTATTTAATTATTTTTTGTAGAGTTTCAACTATGTTTTATGAAGAAAAATTGGTAGATAACTCATCAGAATGAGGCAGGTGACTCCAAGTTCCTGCCGTTGGTTAGTACTGCTCACTACATGGCAGCATTGCCAAGTCATTTTCATGGTGTTTGTAAAAGATGAATTCAAAGACATGACTGCAAAATTAGATCCCACAATATATGCAGCTCAGATTTCTGCCGAATGTTTCTTGGATGCCTTTCAAGCCAGCACATGTCCAGTGTGAGAAACTGAGAACAGATTAACTCGGCAGTTTAGGTTTGAGGTGTAAGGCATGGATTACAGCTACATGTGTTTGCTGCTCAGGTAGTTCACACAAAGAGGTTGATGTTCTGAAGCCGGAGGATTATGCCTGGTTAATGTTTGATCCCATAATAAAATGCCTACCGAGACTCATTCTTCTTGGCTTAAAGTATCAATATTATTTTACTACTGTTAAAAGACATTAAAAAAGGGGCTGGAAAGAATTCTGCCTATTGGGGTTTTCAGCTAAGCTGCTGTTCAGCAGTTGTTCACATAAAACTTCTGCACTGTGGGGAGAACAGAAAAGGTTTTTAGTGCAGCCAGTCTTTCTAAAATCCACGGGTGTTTCAAGTCTGGAAAGGCATGTCTGTACTTTTGTCAGTGGGAGACCTGGAATGCATAAGAATCCCCAACAACTTGAAGTTTCTATCTGAACAATTGGTTTAGTTGCATCCCAGGACCAAGCTGAGTTTGCACCATCACTGTATCAACTGTAGTTTAAGCTGGTGTGTGCATATCTGCATGTACATAACCCCGCCTGAGACATTCCCACTGAGCAGTGCTGCAGCCCAGGGCACTCTGGGGATTGCAGTAGAGTACTGAGTGAATGCCATGAGGCTCTTTGTGCCTCTGCTTTGCTTTGTGGCTTCAGCTTGGTTTTTTGGAGAAAAGTTGAAAAACAGGGGATGGGGAAAGACATTATGGATATAGTAGAAACTGCAGCTGGTATGTAGCTGAATGATGCAAACCAGCTGCAAGTCTTTGCACTCCAGCAGCAGGGCTCTGATCTGTACATACTCAGGAAAGAGCATGGGACTATCTCAGGATGCTGTGCCTTGTCCACAGTTCCCGGAGGGGACTGCTGAGCTCTATGTAAGCAACTTACTGATGTCCAGCTGAAGGCATCTTGCAGCAGCGCTTGATTATGAGTGTCTGAGAGCTTTAGGAGATAACTTCCATGTGACTGTGTGACGCAGTGTGGCAAGGAGAGAACCACCTCTCCTTAGATGGAGCAAGAAGGCGCAGGAGCTGTCCCACATCAGCAAGTGACCGCCAGGTTATGGAGAGTTTCTGAACACAACAGTAATCTCCCAAGCAGGAGTCTGGTTTGATTTTAATCACTTTGGCAACCAATAACTAACTGTGGTGTAGCCATTCGTGTTCTGTGCATATACAGTTCTGTACTTGGCCACACAGAGGCGTTGTTTTATTGTTCTTAAAGCTTTGCAGGTAAGCAAAGCAAAAGAACCTGAATCCCCGCGCCTGTAAAAATGCCTGGGGTTGTGATAGCTGCTGAGCAGCGCAAACACTCAGGTTTTAGGTGGGAGGATCTGTCAAAAACTTACTTTTTTTAAAGGAGAGCCCCTTAACAGCATTATTAATCTGGCCTTATTACTGCTATGACATGTGGCAAGAAGTTATGTTAGATAGTTTGGAAAACATAGTCCATCTTTTATAATGAAGTAAATAGAATGTACCCTGAATACAAGCTTAAGTTCGATTTTAACCACCGGGCAAACCACTCATGAGAGTTACCCCGTAAATGAGTCCTAGATGGGCCTAAGTACATCCCTAAGTACATCTCCATTAAATTATGGGGGTGTAAAGAACACTGCTTGCACTATGCTTAGCAACTCCTGGATGCTGTTTATTTTTTAGCCAGACCCACGTACTTCATGGAGCTCTTATTGTTTTTCAGGAAATGGCATTGAAGCTTTTTGAAGTGAAAGCCACAAAATTGAAGGTGAGGTTCAGGAATACGTTGATTGAATTAAAGCTGTAATTCATGGAGTCCTAATGTCAGACAATCTGTGTCAGGCACAGGCTGAGATAATTTGCTATGTGGAGTATTCCTGTTGCATGAATGTGACTTGAAATTCCTGATGTGGTTGTAACTCCAGGAGGTTGTTGCTATGAATTACTAAAAGTATAAGGATTATTAAGCATGTATCAGACTTGTATGTGGGAGTGAAAATCAGCTGTTAAAATGAAGATATGAATGTCTGAAATTAGAATTAGTCACACTCTTTTTGGTTGGATTTGCATGTCTCCCATTTAGAGAACAGTTAAATACTCGTAGCACACCTTTTCATTCTTTAATGATGTCTGTTTTGATATATTTTTTCTCAGCCTTCATTAGTCATTAATCATTATGTTAGGGATTAGCATATTTTACGTATTAGAGTGTTTGAATTGATTTCATCCTTGTTTCCTCTTTAGCTGTCAGTCAGCTCAGGTGACTGGTGACTCTGCAGGTTTGTTGGTTTTGACTCTGCAGCCCAGCAGTCTGAGTGATCTGAAGGTGGTGTGTGCTCAGCAATTTGAAGGGGAGTTTCACTTTCCATGTCTTCACTTGGACAGCCAAAAATACACCCATAACTTGATAAATTTAGGCTGAAATGTCTCAAGGTGATATTTGCCTTTCCTCATTTAAATTTAAAAGGATTAACTCTAAACAGACATTTCAGAAGCTTATTCTAGGAAAATCAAGGAAATGTGTTTTGTTAAATAATGTATTTTCTGAGGCTTTTTACTTTTTTCTTTATACCTTATAAAAATGTGTGTGTACAAAGCTTAAAACCCCCAGTATTCACCACTCCACAGTAGATCTAATAGAACAGTATTATGTGAAGAGATACCATAGTAACTGAAGTCACTATGACAGTCAGTGTCAAGCTGTTTAATGGTGACTGCTGTATTTAGGTTTTGGTTTACCACAATATGAATAGTAAATGGTAAGTTTGCTTAGTGATCTCCTTTCCTACCACTACAACCCAAAAAAAATGAGGTGACACACAATACAGCATTTCACTGCCTTTGCTAGTGTTTGAAGTAGTGGCTGTTGCTGACCAGAATGGTTCTCTGGAGCACTTTCCCTCCCTTGCTAGATCCTGTAGCATCCCTGCAAGAGCTCCACAGTTTGTGCTATGCAGTTAATAACACACTGTCTGTCGTAATGAAACTTAGCCCCCAGAGCAAATAGAGGAGCCTGTGCTTTGTGAGCCACCAACTGGGATAATACCAGGAAAGTCTTTTCCAAAGGAAACTTATTTGAATCTATAAGTAAGCAGAAGCAGAGTGAGGTGGGAACATATACTATCTTTTCTCCAATCTTCCAGGCTATGAAGGCTGGTCAGTGCAACGGATCCTTGTTATCAATAGTTTCCACAAAACCTGGTAGGCTTCTCTTCATAACTCTGCAAGGAATTTTTAAGTGACAGAATAGGAAGTGAAGATTCATTACCAAAGTTTCATTTTGCTTTAATACATCAGTATGTATACTGCTGTATTAACACAAATTAAAATGCAACTCCTTGTCAAAATGTGCAGGGGAGTGTTACAACACAGTACTCACTACCTTACTCATTTCAGATTCAGACACTAGTAGTCAAACTTTATTGTTGAGACAAGATAGTACTGCTTTCAAAAGGAAATAAACCCCTCTCATAGCACGGTTTGAAATGCTTTATGAATGAGGTGAACAAGCCAGAGCCCATCAGAACTGTTTCAGGCTACTGGGAAACGTGTGAAGTTGCTAACAGGCACAACTTGGGTAGGAATAACTTACATGTGAGCTCAGCTCAGAACAACCTTCTGTCATTCTCTGCTGCAGTTAGGAAGATGTAAAGAAGCACATTGAGAAAAAAACAGATAGTAAGGAAGGAAATGAAAGATTAAATCAATAATAGGGGAAAAACTTTAACAACGTGATTATTTAGATAAGAAGCTGGTCCCAAAAGACCCATTGTTTGACACATGAAAAATTGATGGGAGAAAGCAGTAGCAAATAGTTTTCTAGGAGCGATGTTGTATTGGCAGGAGGATTGATAAAATATTTACACAGCACTTAATTAGGTTATGCCTAACAGCATTATGAAGTAGGTGATTGTGTGGATTGCTTCACCTACTTTAGGGTCATCTGGATTTTGTAAACGAAGAACAACAAATTCAGCTGAAACAGAACAGAGCGATTAGGTAGGAGGAATTCATATTCCATCAAAAATATTCTGGATTTGAATATTGATATTAAATCTCATTATTAATTCTTGTTTTCTAGATCAGGTGTATGTCTGATGCTAAAATGAAATACAGCAAATTCATTTCTAGGGTAACTTTGTTCAAGTCCATAAAGCAAGCAGAGAACTCTGTCGTGCCACTGTAAATCTGAAATACCTCAAGTGAAGAGCAAAGCATGGCTTTGAAAGAAACACAAAGGATTAATTTGATCTGTTACAGGGAAAGCTAGTTGAGAAGTTTGACACCGAGGCAAAATATGTCTTCTTATATCCACTTTTATTTCAATTTGTTGTTTTCCCCATTATAATAAATCTGTTGAGAAAATAATGTGTTTAAATTTATACTGTAAATTCAGGACAGCGTTTGGGTTTCCTACAGTTATTGATTTGTAAGGCTATGAATGCTTGCTAATGGCTGTCAACTTTAAAATGAGCATTTCAGGCTTAGAGAGCTGGGTTTGTTCAGCTAGGAGAAGAGAAAGCTCCAGGGATACCTTAGAGCAGCTTCCAGTGCCTAAAGAGGTAAACAGGAAATCTGAAGAGAGGCTTTTTATAAACCCATGTAGGGATAGAGAAGGGGGAATGGCTTTAAACTGACAGAGGGAGATTTACGTTAGCTATTAGGAAGAAATTCTTCCCTGTGAGGATGCTGAGGCCCTGGCACAGGGTGCCCAGAACAGCTGTGGCTGCCCCATCCCTGGCAGTGTTCAAGACCAGGTTGGATGGGGCTTGGAGCAAGCTGCTCTAGTGAAAAGTGTGCCTGCCTGTGGCAGGGGTTTGGAACCAGATGAGCTTTAAGGTCTCTTCCTATGCAAACTCTTCTATGATTTTATGAACAAAGCACTGCACATGACTAATTTATTTTTCTGTTTATTCAAACAAACTTGGTTTTGTCAAGAAGCCAGATCTATGTTGAATTACAACCACGTTGCTTTGCTTCCATAGAAGAGGTGATACTTGGCTGTTTTAAAAAAGTCTCATTTCAAGTGAGTGCTAATTCATTGCTGCAATTGCAAAGTGGATTGAATCACAGATAGAAGGTGATGTTGTAGACTTTCCAGGCAAAACAAAAGAAGACTGAAGTTTGCAGCAGTATACCTTCTCAGAAGAACTTGAAATCTAGTTAATCTTGGAGAAGCATGAAGCTGTATCTAATAGCTGCTTTATTTTCTGTTATTTGATTTCTGTCCAAGTTAACATAAACCAGAGTTGTTTGTCTGATTATGTCTATGGCCTTGAAGTTGTTCCCGTGTTGTACTGTATAGCTTTGCTTCAAAGCTTCAGTTTAACTTCCAGTGTTAACAGCCTTTTGCCAGTTCTTCAGTCTTCAGAGAAAGCTGAATACTTGTGGCAACGGTTTGACATTGAACTTGTGGATCCTAATAATAAATAATTTCCACTGGTGTTACCTGGGACTGCCAGTTAGAGCATACAACCAGTCATTTGGTTTCTGTGCAGTGGAACTCTATGTTTCACTGGATCTAAAGCTGCAACGAGCTAGGAAAGTGTACCACTGCAACCTGTAGTTGTCACTACGATTCTTTATAGCACAGCAGGTGCTTTAATCATTTTACATATTGTGAGGAATAAAAGGTGTCTCAGACACAGTGCAGCTGCTGAAGAGAAAGATATAAAAAGGATCATTTAACATTCATAATTTCAGTGGAACAAAACAGAACTACCCTCTGCTGATTTTAAGGGAGTATGTGATAGCCTACATAGTGTCACTGACTACACCAGGAATTGTGGCCATGGAAGTGAGGAATTAAGGGTTAGGGAACAAGACTCTCTATATGACATTTTGTTTTTTGACAGCTGTAGAAAATAACATAGGGGCTGTATACAAGTGCATTGATTCTGCTTGCTTGCCTGTGCAGGCAACTTATTTCATGGCAGCACTGGTATATAAAGTCTCTGAAACACATTCTGCATACTACACAAACCAAAGAGATGTTGAGTTTTCTCCTTTTAACTATTCTAGAAGAATGCATATCCATTTGGCTGACACACAATAACTGCTGGGTTAAATGAGCTTTAGATAATACGTGTGGGTCATTGAGCTTCTGTGCAGTATTTGACCGTACAGAACAAACACACTCTTTGCTTTTGAAACACTGCAGAAATGTACAGGCTTGGGGCTGTGGCTACCATCCTTCAGAAAGCATTTGAGCAAGAGACATAAACCACTTCCTTAGACAAGTGCACATGCCTGTGCTTTTGCCTTTGCTAAACTTTTAACTTTGTTAAAAATTGCTCCTAGGTTTCTGTCCTAATGCATTCCAGGGATGCTGAGTTTGAATATTTTTCCAGGGATGCTGAGTTTTTCCAGGCCTGCTGAGTGGCGCTGTGGACTTTGCCAATGTGCTGTTAACAACTGCGTCAGAATCTACATGATCACCAGGCTGCTTGCTGCTTTCATCAGGATCTCTGCATATGCATATTTCTATGCTGGGGCATTTCTCTGAGTTAGAGAGATCCCGGTCTCCCATGGTACAAGGCTGTGGAGTTAAGGGTGCTGGGTTGTGTCCATGAAAGTCACATTGCAATGGTCCTCAGATTTTGGAACCCAGGTAAAGGCTTTTAATGTCTCCTGAGATTAAAAGCTCCTGTTCATGCTATGGATTAGTCTTTCATTGACAGCAGCTGTTAGGATTGGGCATCACTTCCCTGTGGTACCTAAAAGCACAAATTGCTACAGTATTCAAGAAAAAACACACTACTGGTATAGATAGGGAGAGTTGGAGATGTGTTACAATATGAAGTCCTTTTCTCCACCTGCTCAAGTGTGACAAAAAATTTGTATTGAATAACATATGGCCGTATTGGATGTCAGCGTTTAAAACCATGTTAATAGTCCTTCAGACATGATCTACTTAGAGAATTAGTAATAACAATAAATTGGAGTTAACTATTCTTAGACATTGCATAAAGCGACTGGACCAAGCAAGAAAACCTCCTTGGAAGACAAGGAGGTAAAGTTTTCTTTCACTTTTGAATGAGCTTTTTCCTTTGTTATCCAATTTTACAGAAATGCACCAGTAATGTCAGAATGAAGGAAGTACACAGCGATGTATGCACAGTGCAGATGTCACCAGCCACTGCATCCATCATCCCTTCTCTTCAGCCTGATAACTGAACAGAAGTCCTCCTATCACTCCCCAGTACTGCTAAAAATGTCAGGAGTATTTTACCTTGTATCTAGCTTAATAATGTAAACATGCTGTGCAATCCAACTGCAGTAGTATTTTGCAGCACGTAGAAAATCATTGCGAATATTTATTGGTATTTATAACGTTAGTCACAAGTTGATTTGGTACTAGAAGGAATGCAGTATGTGATGCTTAACAGTGGCAGAAGCTACTACAGCCACATCTGTATATGTTGAAATGTGCTCTGCGTTGTTACAAAAGCATTTTGTTTTGCGAGGCTGCCACTCAGGAATAAATATGGTTGAACAGCGGTAGGTAATGTATGATAACTTCATGTGACCCACAGCCCTTGCAGAAGGTGAGATTTGGCTGTGAAATATTTAATGGGTTTCAACAGCTGTGGATTAGAATACACAAATCTGGCAATTATTCACATTGATCTAATTTGTTCTTATAGTTCAGCTCTCGGTGTATGCCAGTAAGCCCCTTCTTGTTGCCAGTCCTTGGCAGGGAGAGCACCATTCACTTGAAAGAAAGTCTACTGCAATCCTTTCTTCATTTTCCTCTCCTTACCTTGTCTTAGACATTACTGCCATCTTTCTTGACTGGATGGATCAATCAAGTGTAGTCTTGGGAGATACTGTTTGGTTTATGTTTCCCTTATAGAGTGCTTGTTTAGACAGTCACAGCTGATAATGCAGTGGGCTGGAGTTTTAAACCTGTTGCACATCCCTGTCAGCTCACAGTAAGGTAACCTGTGTGACCAAGTTCACATTGACCTGGGAGATGAATACATCTTTCAGAAACTCAACTGCAGAACTAGGTAGGGGGCAAAATAACAGGATGCTAGTGAAGGCTTCTAGGAAGCTATTTCTTGAAGGAAGCACGCCATTGTTTTCAGCACATGTGCATATTTACGGCATTAAAACTGAATCGAAACAAAACAACTCTCCCAAACTTGGTATTTATAAACTTAGCTAAGTCTATATTTTGCTAAGTTCTAGGAAGTAAAAAATAACTTTGGCATATTAGGTTGAAGGGCAACATCCCTTCAAGTAAGTTTTCTCTATGGCAGAAGCTTGCTGGTGTTTGTTGCTTTGGATTGGACAAGGAAATGAGTGGTTGCATCTCTCCAGTGTGGCAAAGGTCCTCCCTTCCACATACAAGGTCTAAGGGGAGTGGTGAAACTACAAGCAAGGGAATGATGTCCTGGGACCTCAGAGAAAGACTGATGACAGGTTTGAGGAGGAGATTTAAGGTGTCTGGTTTTGGATAATGTAATTAATGTGTACCCACCCTGCCTGTTGGCAATCTGCCAATCTTGTGTAGGTGGAATATCTCAAATGCTGTGGATTCAGAGTTAGAGGAAAGAATATGCTGCTGGAGATGGGCCAAGATCTGGTTCTAAATGTTTATGCATCCTCTCAGCTTTCATGGTTTCTCCAGTGATTGCTTCTGTATATACCAAATTTGACAAATAATCGCAGTTTGAAGGGCATGCTTAATGGAGGTCCATAAAAATGATTCACAGGCAACTGTAAACTGAACTATTACACTAAAGGATAAAAAGCTTCCTTAATGAGCTGTACAAGACAGTTATTGATGTATTTATGAAAACATTCTCCAGTACAAGCAACCAGGGGAATTCAAAGATAAATATTTAAAGATCGGTTGACAGGTTTTGCACATAGCAAAACTCCAGCCCCTCTATGAGGCAGTATATTTATAAAGAAGTATATATTTACGTGGTTTGTAACAAAAAAAGAATCTGAACTTGCATTCAACTTAGATGATTTTCTCTGTAATTGTGTTTATTTCTATTCAAATGAAGAGATGAAGCATGAAGAAAACAGGCAGAGGAGGTTCAGAATATTAATAAGGTAAACCAACATTTTTTTCCATCCAAATAATTTATTAGAGTCATGTCACAGAACTGTATTTAAGAGGATGAAACCTAACAACAGTTCAGAGTTTGATTAAATTTCTTTTCATCCTATTATCGTTGTACACAATTAGGTTATTCAAGTGTGATCTTTAAGTGTTCATGTTATGATTCATAACCTTGTTCTTCACACCCCAGGGAGAGAAAAATTGGTCTATTGTTATTTGTTTAATATATGGATCAATGCAGACCCTTTTAATGTTTATTATACACAGGCACTTTTAGTTTGGATTAATTATTATCCTGTGGCATTAACTTGCTCTTCATAGGCATGCTGGGTTATTCTTTGAACAAAACTCTAGAAACATTTGAACTATTCAAGGCTGACGCTAGAGTTGGCATTACCTTGTCAGCTGAGATTACTTTTATTCTGGAATGGTTTAATAATCGATATGTTTTAAACAATATGATTTTCCTCAGGATTACAGCTTCTGTGTTGTGCGACTCCTCCTGCCATTAATTCAGCTCCTGCTATTAATTCAGCTTTAGGGCTTTTATTAGATGTAACAATTTCTTAGGTTTATTGCAAAGCAAGGGCATTAGATGGAGGCTGGATTAGTGGATGTGTTTCCTTGCAAAGGTGGAGAAGGGGAAAATGAGGAAAACAGGTGGCAAGTTAGCCAGTCTGTGCAAAGCACGAACAACAGACTTGATGTTGCTCCTTGGTAAAGCTATTGCCAGTGCTAAAGATTAACAACAAGAGATTTTCAGTCATGGGGTCTCTTCATCCTTTTCTTCAGTGTGAAGAAGGTTGTGGTGAAGCTCAGTTTCAACCCAGGTGATGATGCTTGCCACATTTTCACTTATAAAAACATGAAGTAGATAGTTCAGCTGAAACCATTCAGTAACTTGACAGATGTCAAGGAAGCATTTAGTGACCTCCAGTATGACTTCTGATTCTTTAGAGGTGTATTACATAGAATCATAGAATACTTAGGGTTGGAAAGGACCTTAAGATCATCTAGTTCCAGCCCCCCTGCCATGGGCAGGGACACCTCGCACTAAACCATGTCACCCAAGGCACATGTGCTGGATCTAAGCTTTTTCCAACTTCCTGCTGTGATACTAGGACTTGTGTTTAATTTTTTCTTTAACATTGTTTGACTGCTTTAAATTTTGCCTTTAGACTGATCCTTCTATTCCACTTGCTCTGTGAGGATGCAGTCATTCTAGTCCACAAGAGACATTGTGATAATGGCCTTAGACTGAAAGGTGATTTATGTATTAAGGATCATTTTGGTGGCAAACTAGTGTTGGTTGGTTGATTTCTGTGTGGGAAGGAGAGTAGGATAAGGATCACCTAACAGTGTGGTAGTTGCAGAAACAAAGGAATACACTTATGTTCTGTATGAATTCTCAGCCCTTGGATAGATTTTCAGTCCAGCTCTGTACATCACTTTTTTCTCTCTCTCTCCTGTGTTAGTTATATCTTTAATCTCTCTTAAGCCAAATCGTTACTGGTTCACAGAAGAACAAATTGATCAAAGCCAGATTTTTGCAAGCAGATTTTGTGAAGGTAGTATAATAATTCACAAAACCAGAATTTTTATGCCAACAGGCACATCATCTCCCTTGCAAGCAGGTTATGTTATGCAATTTAGAGCCCGAGTAAAGCTTAATTTCACTGGATAAACCCTTGTGGCTGTTGTGGAAGCATTTGTGCACTCTAAGTATGTATTTGATTTCTTGGTACATATGGACAAATAACAATTTGAAGATTTTTATTTAAATACAGTTTATGGATTATGTACTTTAACTTTGACAGCCTTTACTCATCCTCCTGTTTTGAAGACAACATCTGCACCAACAAACTCCTGCTCAATCCCTGTGTTGCTGAGATACCTTTTGACACAAGTTAATGGAGGTGCCTTTGTTTCCATTAGAAGAACTGAGGCATTGAGCATGCAGGGCAGTTCACAGAAACAAGTCCAGAAGGTAGAAGTCCTGTATGATTCCCTGAGGTTGTCAAACTGTGTTCAATCCCTTGTAACAACTGCTTTGCCTATTGTCTTTGGAAGATTGTTAGTGTCAGTGCATGAAGGGCCCTGCTCCTCAGATTCCTAGATAATGTTTTACTATCTTCTGTATTGCTTTCAGAAAATACGAGTAGCATAAATATGTGTGATTTTAACAGTTCCAGGTGCATTATAACTCAAAAATTGCCCTGTCAAGAACTTACATTGTCCTGCAGCTACTCCGTGTCAGACTCCAAGGTAATCCTTGTTTCCATTCTGTAGGCTGGAACACGATGTTCATGGGGGCAGAGGGAGCCGTGTTACAGCCGCGCTGACACAACGCTGATACTCCAGAATTCCCAGATCTGTAGGAGCCGGCCTTTCCCTGAGCCGCCCGCAGACAGGTGTGTTTTAGCTGGGGATAGAAAAGCACTGAGATCCACTCAGATTTATGTGGTGCCTAAACTACCTAGGGCAGCTGTTCTGTTAGACAAGAGTGCACACAAACCATTGTCAGAGTTCATCTTGCCCCTGGAAAAGTAGTTACCTTGGCAACTGTGGTACTGCACGAGATTTTCATTGCTAGTAACTCGCAGGGTAACAAAATCTGACATGTGGTACATAATGCTGGATGCATTTCCTCAGATGACAAGCATGTAATTGCACGAGCAGTTACGCTATTTGCAATGTAATGGGATGAGTTCATTGCGATAGCAGTGCCATACTTGGATTTTAAATTCATTAGTGTGTTACCTAAAGCAGAGGGCTGTACAGTATTAGACATAATCAGCACTTTTGCTGGAGGAGTTAAATGGGAGTGAATGTGCGTAAAAACCCTCTTGCTTTACCCACACACACACACATCCTTAATCTTTAGACGCCTTATTAAACTTTATTAGTAGAATAACATGACTGTATAGTTCCTGCAGAATCCTCTTAAAACTTGGATGGTGGGAGTTGGATTAGCTCAAGCTGCTGACTGTTTTTAAGACCTCACATAAACAGAACAGCATGTATGCATCGTGTGAGTTTTCAGAACACTCTAAAATAGAGTGTGCAGTACTACCTAGCACTTTTCTTTTGCTCCTCCTCCTCTCCAGTCTGGGACAGCTGTAACTCCCAGGAACCTGAATGGTGTTTTAAGTGAGGGAGGAGTTGATAAGTGCTGACAGATAGCAAAACCCCAGCTGTCCAGACCTGATCTGCTCTGCAAGCCATCTGCTTGCTCCTTACCACTGCCTCTCATTCTCTATGGCCGCAGAGTTCAGCATAACAAGGCCCTCTTACTGAAAATCTCATGTCAGTGTGCTTTTCAGAGCACCTATGGATGTGGATGGGGCTGCTCAAATGATCAGGCACATGATCAGGACTGTTGCTTCCTGCCGTAATGTGCAGACTGAAAACTTCAAAAGGAGATTTGTAGCTGCATCTTGCTGTGTGTGTTCACAAGGCCTATCATTCCCATTTGATTTAGGATGATGAAAGCAGAAGCAAAATCAAATTCAAAGTGAAGTGAGTTTAGCTGGGTGGGATTATAACTCCCAGTGCTCTGAGGAATGAGTGGTGATGCCTGTGTGATACTCTGCTGTCAGATACATCTCAGCAATGGCCTCAGCAAGGGCTGTAAGTACAGGCAAAAGCATTGCAGCTGAAGGTTAATGTTCAGCTTCCTGCCTTTGCAGCTACTCAGTTCTGGGACTTTTGGTTGAATCCACCCGAGAGCTGACACTGAACGTTGTACATCACTGCTCTCCCAAAGCTTAGGATGCCTGCATTTCTGGGGTTTAAGCACTGTAAGAGTGTTTTCACAGGTTCAGCTCAGTCTATGGGTAAGCAATCCTATGCTGTGGGTAAGCAATATGCATACTTGTAAGTTCTGTGGAGTCTGTTAGACTGGCCAGCTTCACATCACACAACAATTCTGGGAAAAGGAAACAAACGCATTTTCCCATCTTCTAACACCAGAGTGTTAGGAGTTGTCACTAACCTATTCTGTTTTACCTTGCTCTGTAAACAACAGTATGAAGTTGATAGCATGAACAAGCTCAAATGAAATACATTTTACCTTCTTAAAGCCTAATACTTTTTATTCCCAGTAAAATAGGGACTGCATCCCAGAAACCTCATTCAGTTTTCCAGGTTTCTGCAGAAGAACCTTTGAGCCCCATTTTTTTTCCATCTTCATCAGCTTTTATTAGGTATTATCCTTCTCCTGAAAACTTCTCTTATTCCTAAAATACCAGGCTGTATATGCTCCTGCTGCATCATGTCATACACAGGCATTTGGATCTGTGTTTGTGCGGGCATGCTGAGAGAATATCCTTTGCTGTGAAAATGCTGTGAATGCTTTGTGGGGAATAACACACGCTCAATTATACAGAGCATCTCTTAGAATTCCTACAAAGAGAACAACAAAACTGACAGCCAGAAGAAATACACTAAGAAAATTACACAAAGCATTTGCTCAGTAAAGTGGGATTTTATTCCAGTGCACTGAACAATGACAAACAACACGCTTGCTGCTATGTTACTAGGTTTTGTTTCACTACCATTCTTGAATCGTGTTCTTCAGCTTGTCACGCTTTTGTCACGCTAAACCTTCCTCTAAGACTTTGCTTGTATCTTACCCATGCTCTACCCCTTCTGATAAATTTGCTGCACAATGAAACAGGATAGGAATGCTAGAATGGTACTAATGACAACACAGGGACTCTTAGCGAGGAGGAATGGCATTGTGACTCTTCTGTCTTACCTGACGTCTTGCTGTTGAAAACCCACCAACCATTTTTCAGCTTGTGAAAAACATATAAAATACAAATTCTTGCATGGAACCTGTTACTGAATTGTCCAGGTTTTTCAGTTTAAATCTGTATGTTATATATGCTTCTGTGATCTTTATTTTTAACAAATAGGTCATGTTTAACCATTGTTTGAAAGCCAACAACCAGACTTAGCTCTGCAAATGACTGTGACCCCAACTATCTCAACACAAGCTTTTTTTAATGACTGTATATAACCTCATTTTCCCTGATGCAGTACTTAAACTAAAAACTGCACTCACATGGCTTTCACATGGACAGTATGAAAACGTGATGGAGTCTGATTTTCTCTGCAAGGCTAAATGAAGTTAAGCCATCTTAACTTAGATCATTTAATGATCTGAGATTGTTATTAATGATGGGAGGCTAAACAAGTTTCTTAAGCATGTTGTCCTCTCCTGTATGTGTTGTTTTCTACATTAAAATCAGAATGTGTGATAAACTTCCACTAAAGGAAATTTTCCAACAACCACATACGCTGTTGATGCTGTAATGCCTGGCTGTTTTACTTTTTACACACAAACAGAAATGTGGCAAGTGAAATTGAGTTTGTTAGATCATCTGATATTCAAATGGAGGATGACTGAAGCAAAACGGTTGCAGAAATGTAGCTCAGTAAAACTGGCTGCTCCCAGAACAATGATTTTTGTCTTCACATTAGATGACAAAACAGCTGGTTTTAGGCTAACTTACTTTCTAAATAATGGAACAGCTACCATAAGCTCTTTTAGTTTCAAAAAGCTGCCATTATTTACTGGTTATTTATATTCACAAGTTCTTTCAGTGGCTTTCTTAGCCTATTCTGTAACAAAGTTACTTAATCATAGCGCAGTTTTGGGGTTAAGTTACTGAGACTTTCAGCCAACTCAGGGTAGGTGATGTCATTTATTGAGGTTACCTGAGATTTCCCACTAGAAATGTTATTTTCTAGTGTTTCCCAATAGTAGGTTGCTGTACAGGCTTCTTGGTGGCTCTCACTTGCTAATACATAGAGAAACCCCAGTTAAGTATCTTGGTGGCAAGTGATTTGGGAGCTGAAGCTTTCCTTGTCATCACTTGCAGACTCTCTTATACTTATCTGAAATTCCTAATTGTTTTTATTAGACTGCAGGATGTAGAAATGACCATGGGAATACTTCTTCAACTCTACTTAAACCTTTCAGATGCTTCTGATGGACCTTTCACTGCTGGACAGAGGCATTTGATTGTTTTAGAGTACCTTCTGCAGAGTCACCACAGTCTGGGAAAGCAATTAGGTAGCATCATTCATTAGTAATCTAATGATCCTTTCCACTCAGGGTCATTTCTTTACACCTTAAACATCTTGACAATGCTAAGAAAGCATCTGACAGTTGGGTGCAGTTGTGTAATAGAGTTATTTGCGTTACATTTCACCCTTGGACTTTTTTCATCACAAAAGCAATCCCAGCAGCTAGAAATTACAGGAAGCCTCAGAAGAGAATGGAATTAATGAATGAAGGTAATTGACTCTGGAAGTAAGCTTTCCTTTGAGGCAAGAGCCATTTCAGGGCACCATAAAGGTTGACTGGCATATTGTGTGGAAGGAAGGGTGCTAACATGGCTGATGTACTTGGTCTGCAGGAGAGCCCTGCTGTGGGGACTGGGCCCCCTCACTCTGTGGTCATGAAAGGAGCACAGCCTGTGTCATTTATCCCCAAGTCAGACTGTGATCCTTTTTATTCCTAAGTACTATAGGGAATCCTTCATCATATATATTAATTGCCACTGGTGTACAATAAAGAGAGAGCAATAAAAAATTTGACTTCTCTGCGAGAGAACCTCAAACAGACACATGGATTAATCTGCACTTTGGCACAAGTGTAATTCCTGAACAGGAACTTAATAAATTCATGAATACCTGGACATGAAGGCTTAATATTTGCTTTTTAGAAGTATGCTGACAGGCACTTGAATGCTGAAATAAAAAGTGAATGCAGGGCTTTAGTCAGAGCAAGTAGGTAATTCGTGTCATTAACATTTCTTTCTTCTCACTTACCCTATTTATAACTGGCAGCAATCTCCTGTTTTGTACCTGTGCTTTAAGAATGACTTTTTAAACAGCACTTGTGTCTTCCACAGGGACCTTTTTCTCTGTTTATTATTACCCTTTAAATGTATAAAGTAGTCTAATGTAAATGACAGCTTTTGGACTTTGCCCTAAATACACAGCAGTACAAGCCATTTTACTTTTGTTCCTGCAGTCACCACATTTATCATAGCTCTTTATTTCCTCCACGCTTGAATGTCACTTTTTGGTAGCAGTATTTCTGTGTGTCTGTGGAACAGCACTAGTCATTTTGGCAAAATCATCACTGTTCCTTGGTGCATGGAAAAAAAAAATCTAATTTGAACAGATTGTAGCCAAAAGTTTTATAAATGACTGCTGGAAAACGGCAGGTTGAAGAGTTACGGTATTTAGCTACGGCCCTGATCCTGTAAAAGTATTCTGTGGGTACATTGCTCTGTGGAGCTTTCATTTATATTAATGGAGCTTTCCTGGTTGTGTGAATTTAAGTACACACAGATTTTTTGAGAATCGTTTTTAGGTGCTGCACTTTGATATGTTAATTAATTCATTAGACACATGAATATTAGTGGAAAGGATTTTATATCTGTGTTCCTAATTCTACCCTGGGCATGCTTTATGGTTGTACATATGTACTCTTCCCTGTGGACCTCCAGGAGTTTTGGGTGCTCAGAAGACATGATGCCAGAGTTGGGATGTGCATGCCATGTACCCCTCTCCAAGGTCATGTGGTTCTGCAGACATCTCACGTGGTGTGGAGATATCAGGTGAGCATGCTTGAACCTTCATCTAGCATACAACTCGACTCCAGTGGGGTAAGGCCAGTGACTTGAAAGCAAATAGTGTTTACACAAATATGTATCATGCATTCATAGGGCAAGCAGGTCCTTCCGCCATAGCTGAACCACAGTAGCCATGGTGCTGAAGCTGCTGACTAACACATGACACAGCTGCTGCCAAGACTGTTCAGCTCATTTACAGAGGTTGGGATGACTCAAAACAGCACATGTTCCACATTAGTGCCTAGAGGCAATTGCAGTTTACATCATGACAGTGTCAATTATCACCTACAACACTCCTGCAAGGAGTAAAATGGCACTGACAAAGATGCAATTATTTGGCTATTTGCTTCCTTATTCCTCTGATAATGTCTGACTGTTGCTCTAGTGATGCTTTTAAGATGGTAGTGTCTCCCATATACAGTGTGTTGCAAGCCACAGCTTCTCCCATCTGTGTTCGTGGGGAAGATTTGCTGTTTAAAGAAAAACTTCCACCATGCTCTGACCTTTCATATCATGCATCTTTGTAATTCTGCTGGATGAGTTAAACAGATCATGGCCGTGAAGTAGCCAAATCAGGGTCTGACAGAGAGAAAGGGTGAGTGAATGGGAGAGGAAGTTTCAGCACCTGCAGTTACTTCATTTCTGCAGTGTTCTATTTAAATCTTAGATACGGAATGTGCCCTGGCTGCCAGTTTCAGCACTGCTGCAGTCAGCAGTGACAGCTGCTTTGTGGCTGTAGGCCAGCCACTGCCCATGCTGCTCTGATGGAAGAGGACAGAGAAACGTCTGTGTGAGTCAGTGTGTTGTCAGCTGGGAGACAACCAGGGGTGGTTTTCTCTCCAGGGAACAGTGCGGATCAAAGGTGACAATGTTGAGTTAGGCCTCCAGAACAGCTTAAGTGTCAAGAGCTGCGTAGAAAAGCTGTGAATGGGCTCACACCCTGCTGCCACTGAGTCTTCTTGCTGCATTCCTGGCTGTGACTGATGTACAAATGCTTGTTCCTTTGAAGCTGGCCTTTACATCAGCCCTGTTCCTCAGAGATGTTCCTCTGAATTTCCACAGCTGCTGCTAATTGATGCTGTTTTGGCTGCACTAGGGGAGTGCCGGTGGGGCTGTCCCTGCTACTGTGTGCTCTGCCCTAAAAGAGTTATTCTCCAGCAGGACAGTAATCTGGCACAGATTTATGGCTGAATTTGGTTTAGGAGACAGAAAGAAGAAAAAAAAAAACAACAAAACAGCTGACAGCTCTAGTTCTTGACTAGTTTTGTGCATCCCATCTTACCTCTGGAGAGGGCTAACTTTTCTGTGGTTTTCCATTTGGAAAAACCTACATAGTTGCGGTATAACTTTTCTTCACGAGTCTCTCTCTTTCATTAGTAGATTGTCAGCTGAAAGAATGTACTGATAAAGCTGAAACATTTTGTTTCATCATTTTCAGAACAGCAGATTTGGACAATTTATTCTAAGGGAAATTTATTGCCTACATTTATGTTGTTGCACGGTCAAAGAGAGTAGAAATCAAAATGAATTCCCCTGAAGAGTGCTTTAATGTCATAGGAGATGTTTTTATTCCTTTGAAATCTACAGCATGTAAAAACTGCAGACTGTCCTGTAGGGTTGCAGGGGTTTGTGATAGTTCTTACTAGTAATAGGGATGGATTTTACAAAGATGCTTGTTTTTTCACAGAGTTACAATACAGGTTTTGGTTTATTTCTTTGACCTCCTCCCATATAGATTTTTGTTTATTTTTTTTGACCTCCTCGCTTCCCTTTCCAGAATGAAGGCAGGTATAAAGTGAATATGAGGGATTATTGGACTCAAACAGGAATTTCATTCTGGACTCGGTGGGATAAGCTATGTGTTGGTGAGCCACCATCAGCCACATTGTGCTGCTTGCTGGAAAAGTGAATGTTTGTCCGGTGCTCTCCAGGATGAAACTCACTAAACTCAGTAACAGCCTTAAGTGAATTTATATATGGAATCTGCTCCACAGAAAACAGTGTCAATCATGTGAACTGCTATGCAACAAGATGTTGTTTGTTGGTAATGGCATTTAGAAGTTGCAAGGCAAGTATTTTTATCCTTCTCAGTGATTAGGGCTGAAAACCTAATTATAACATATTCCTCAAGTGAGGCATTCCTGCAACTGTGGCTCCCTTTCAACACACATCATTGGCTGCAGAAGTAATCACGGTTTTTGTTGCATTAGAAAATAACAACATGCTCCAAAAAACCTTGTTGAAGCAAGTTCGAAGTAGCCTTCTGTAGCAACTCTCCTTCCTGACCTCAGGAGGGTTTTCGATGCTGAGCTAACACCAGAACGCCCTTTCAGTCACTGTGGTAGAAGATTTGGGTGTTGTTACTAATGTTTTAAAGACAACACGTACAAGCCAGACCTACAGTTTCTTCCTGGCTGTCAGCACATGCAATGACATTACATTCCCTTTCATCTTGGGGTAACCTAGAACTCAGTTCATTTTTGTTGTCTGAATTTACCCAATGAGTTTATGATAAATAGTGACAAAACCTGGCCTATAAGGAAGTCAGTGTTCAAGGACAATTATTGCTAGCATAAGGAGCTGCAATGCTTACTTTAATAATTATGGGATATTTGTTGTGTTATTGCTAAAGGAAGAGCCCAAGTACAGAATGCGGAATTGCCCTTTTAAATGGAAAAAACTCTACTATTTAATTAATATTTTCAGTGGGTCAGCCAGAGCACAAATGTTTGATGGAACAGAAATGGATGATTAATTGAATTGTGCAGGAGCACATTCTCTAGCCTTCCGTTTCTTCAGAGCACTGCCAAATGCTAATCACAGGGATTGACCTTTTAGATACTTCATTGGAGCGACAGGTTACTGATCTGCCATGAAAGAGGGAAAGATTATGACAACAGTGTGTGTAATTCTTGAATGATTAACGTTCCCTACTTTATGCTAACCCTGTACAAGTTAGTGTAGTCCTTTCCCCAGTGAAGTTCAGGCCACATCATGGGGAAATCTGTGGTTTCATTGGTCAGCAAAACTTCTGGGTTAGTTTCTGGGTTGAAGGAGTAGTTAAAAGAGTTGCATTCACTTAGCAGCCTAATAGAGACTCCTCTATACATTATCTACAACAGCTTGCCTTCTTTCAGCTGTAAGACATGCTGCAGAAGCCAGGTTGCAGCTCTGCATTGTGTTTTGTGTTTTTGCATGTTGCCTCCTGTGTATGTCAGAACTTCCTGAGCAAGGGTGACAGACTGAACTTCCTTACAGAAGAAAAACATGCTCTCTTGATGGTGCTAGATTTATTATTCATAAACTGGGTTTGTTCATCTGAACAATGGGCTTGAATTATTTGACCCACCTGGCCAGAAACATCCAGTAATGGAAAAAGAGCTCTCCATGTTACATAGAATTGAAGTTAATTTAGGATGGACAGTGTGTGACTCAGTGCATGAGCACAGGTGTTAGGATTGGTTAACAGGACTACATTTCTTCCTTATTTGTGTCTGCAAGGCTGCAGATCCTACAAAATTTCATCTCTCTGCAACTTATTATGGTTTAGCTCTAAAAATGAGATATGAGAAATGTTCTGAGATATTTTATACATTAGCTCTTACACTGACTCTTTAAATGTAAGAGTCTCTATCAAGTCCAAGAATCTTGTTTGCTTCTGGTGTGCAGAGAAGAAATTACACTATACGAAGATGATCATGAGCCATGCTGTAAGGTTATGGCACATGGCTATAAATATGTATTTTGCTTAGAATTTATCAGTTCTCCAGATAGGAAATTTTATCAGTGTTTTATTTATAAATGAGATCATGGTTACAGACTAGGACGTATTTAGTGCAGCTGAATTAGTTTATCAGACCTCAGGAAAAGTTGCACTAAAGGAACAGATGTAATCTGTTATTTTTCCATTAAAAAATGCTTTGCGAGTTTGATTTTGCAGGCAGAAATCCTTGAAGTTGGATTTCAGCAATCTAGGTTGACTAAGAGCTAAAAAACAGATTCTGGGTAAAAGCTGGGATTTAAGATACCTGTGTAAGGGAACATATATTGTGTCAGCCCTCTGTGCCTCAAAGTTGTTCTTACAAATATACCTGAGGGAGAAAGAATACAGACACTTTACAGGGTTTGTGTGATCTGCACCTCCATGACAGGAATCACAGGTACCCATACTGTGTCCCTTCTTGCGTGGGGTTTCAGAGGGGAGGTTCTTTTTTTCTCTTGCTACCCTCAGCACTCATTTTTTTCATTGTGAGCACTGCGAGCTCTTCATCCTGCAAACCTGAATACTCTTTTGAAGTGCTTATGTTCAAAGACTTCAGACAAAGACAGTATTTATTTTCGTTGTTGTTTTATAGCATTATTTCTCTGTCATAATTTTGATTTTTAAAAAATGTTTCTATTCTATTTAGAGAATTTCTGGGGTTTTTTGTTTGGTTTTTTTTTAATGTTTCTATTCTATATGGACTTGGTAGTGACACGTTAACAGTTGGACTCAGTGATCTTAATGTTCTTTTCCAACCAAATGGTTTTATGATTCCATTTAAATGGGTCTGTGTGACCTGTATAATTTAATTGGTGTCCCTAATACCAGTAGGGGTGTGTGAGCCTGAAATAATGACAATTCCATTGAATATATGTGGATTTAGAAGAATAAGAAGGGAAACAACCAGTTACTTTGTGGTGTGGCAGATGCTTTACATGTGTCTGGCATGTATTTTGTTACCATATAGAAATCGCTCTTCGAATCCCACCTAAAGAAGCCAAATATATGACTCATACTTATCATGTCATGTGCCATGGAAACATGGGACAACCAACAACTACTACTGTGTTAGTAACAAGCTTAGTCATAACTATGGCAAATCTTTTCATAGTGTTTGTGAGTTATTTAGGTTCTTGCTGACACACATGGGGGCCCATGGGAAGCCTCTGCAAAGGTGGTTACTCCTGGCACTGCCATTATACTTGATTTTCCTTAACTACATCACTGAATTGTAAGAAATAGTCACAGATTCTTAGTTGTTGTGGTCTTGAACCAGATTGGAACTGGGTATTGGCGATGCGAGATCTTACCTGCTGCGTGCAAGTGGCTTTTAGTACTTTCTAATCCTTGGAAAACTTTTAAGGATATAGATGATCTAGTGACTTAATATGAGACCTGCCTGTTTATTTTTTGAGTTGCTGACCTAAGTTGGGCATTTTTAGACTGTAAATTATGACTGACTGGTTTAGGGAAATATTGAATGGTTGTTTTCCTTTTTATACCACTGTTTCCAGAAGCAATGGTATTAAGACAGTACTGAAAACTAGTTGTGCTGCACAGCTGGAGCATCATTTTATAAAGTATTGTTTTTAAGCCCCTGTAATTTCTGGATAAGTTTATAAATGCTCCCATAACAGCTTGTGGCAAGGTCAGTTCAACAGTGAAGTATATTTTCCCATTCTTCAGCCCCAGAAACAGCAACAAAGCCATACTTTCTTCATTTAGACTTGCTATTTCAGGAGGAAATTGTACTAGAACTTAAACTAGTGTGCAGCACAGGGGAAATATTCTGAATGTGGTAAATGTATGTGAAAAGTCTTAGTTCTATTTGTGCTAGGCAAGATCTTGGAGATACCTTTCCAGGGATGTTCAGTTTCCTGAAAGGAATTGGGCCAGAGCCACTCTGACATTAGTAAGTAAGAGGGAGTAAATAATAGGTATTATTTGCACAGGTAAAAACTATTTGAGTGTAATATAATAATACGGAGAAATTAAGTATTGAAGAGACTGGTTTAAAAGCAAAAACTGCATGCCGAAAATTTGCCTATTAATTTAATTTCACTGCAAGTTCCCTATGCAACTTTAAGTCTCGGGGGGTCATTTGTCAAATCTTCAGTTAATGTTTCATTAAAAGTAATTTAAACTTGCGGAGAACATAAGTAAAATTTGCAAGTGCACATTATCTCACCCAGCTTCACACTGTCTTGACCCTTCCAGCTGACTTTGGCTGCTGCTCATCAAATATTGAGCAGCTGTTAATGTAATTGCATTCACACCATGTCCCTATAAAAGATAATCAAGTCTGGGATAGCCATGCAGGCCAAGCAAACCAGAGGAGCTAAAGAATAAAACTCAAACAAACAAAATAACAATAGTAATTAGAAAAGGGCCATTGCCAACATGTTCATCCTGAGCTGTGATTAATGAACACACTGTCACTTTGCTTTGTGATTGTCTCATCCCTCATTCACGCTGATGAGAAGGCTCCAAGGAGGGTGAAAGTTCTCTTCCAGCTTAGGAGTTTTTTGATGCTGCTACTCTTGGTGTTTAGCAAAAATCAAATATGAATTAGACCATTGAAAAGTGATAAAGGTAAGCCTAGTTCTTTAAAATGCTTAAGAGTATTCAGTAGCACTTGTTGAGAATGGTTCAGAATGAGAGATAATGGTGATGGAGTGAAGACCTGTAGGTGTCTTGGTTTAAGAGCACACCTGTGAGAATTATGCATGTACAAGGCTGCTCCTACCTTGCTCTTTTTATTGTATGCTAAGTTAATGGACTGATACTTGGGCTGATATTTTCAAAGAATTATGTGTAGTCATAACTGTAAAGAACACTGTGAACCTATTTTAGTTAAGATATTTTATCTTCTGACCAGGTAGGTGAATTGTAAGCTCTTTCAAGAAGGAAAAACCCTGTCAAAGGTCACAATCATCAATGGTCTTTGATACATTTGCACATCGAGTATAATTTTTTTCTATCCCATTAGAGACAAGCTTTACTGGCACAAGCAGAACCTATTGTAACATGAGTTTGGTGGTAATGCATTAGCTTAAATGTATTTGGCCTAAATAACAACAGCCAAACTTAATTTATTACATGTGTGATTAGGAATGAAATGTGGGGGTTTGTCTGTTTTCACCAGTGTGACTGGGAAAAGTCTTGCCCAGTACAGGTTAGCTGGGTACATGGCAGAGTCTTCAAGAAAACAGTCATGCCCGCTTAGCCTCCATGAGCAGGAAATCCATTTCAGCAGACCTGCAGAAGTGGCCAGTGGTAGCCCTGTGGCAATTCCAATTCAAAGTCTGAGCATGACAATTCTGTTTACATATTATAGCAGTCTGATTACATATAAACTAAATATGTGAAAATCTTAAACTGTGACCTGAGTTACTCTTGCTGAATCACAGCTGAATTTCAGCAGTGGTTGTGGATAACGTATTATCATTGCAGAAGCTTTCTTTTTTGTGGATGTGGGATATTACCAATATTACTGGGATAATCTGACCTTTCCCTACTTCTGCCGTCCA
Source organism: Forpus xanthops (assembly GCA_032466535.1). NCBI lineage: Eukaryota > Metazoa > Chordata > Aves > Psittaciformes > Psittacidae > Forpus > Forpus xanthops. The sequence goes on along the minus strand of JASSUY010036771.1, from coordinate 75,625 downwards.
GCTTTAAGCATGACTTGCAGCTGTTTTTGGATTCAGATCTGCAAAACCCTATCCATAAAGCAAGAAGTATTCGGTTCCACCAATACAAGAAACTGGGGAATATGAAATCACTGTGGAGATAGTTCATCTTTTGAAGCAAATATGAATTCAGAAGGATTTGCTATTGCTTCAGGGGGATTTGGGAAAATAGGATGTGAACAGTTCTGTGCTCAGCTCAGCTGAACCCCCTAAGCGCTCTGAGGAGTGATCCTTGTGGCCTGTTGTGCAAGTTGGTCAGCTGAGAAACAAGAGTTTGTGACCCTCTCAAAGCCACATGAAGTAAGCAGCTGAGGAAGGCTGTAAGATATTTTAAGGACCAAGTGCACTACTGTCCTAGAAGATATATGCTCCACAAAAGAGATCAAAATCTGCATAACATAATCCACAGTCCCCTCTGTGCTGGAGTTCAAGTAATGATCTAGAACAAAAGCCCTGTGCGTATGGCATAACATCAGTATGAACTGCAGTTCTGAGCCATTAATACACAGCAAAATCACAGACTCAAAGACTGGCTCAGGCTGGAAAGGACCTCAGGTGATACCAATACCTGGTCACCCTCTAAGCACAAAGCAGGACTAAATTCAGTATTAGACTAGGTTGTTCAAACCCTGCAGGTACTGAAAACCATACCTACCCTATGCACTATCATACTTCCACTGTTTCCACTACAGGACAAAGCCCACTGGGTTTGAATGGAAAAGTGTCTACATCAAAGTGTTGTCTGGCTCACATACCTCGTTGATGCAATATAAATCAGTCTCAGAGCCTGAACCACAAGCCTGAATGTAGCATCCCATGATCCTTTCATGGGAGTTCAGTATCAAGCTCGAAATACATAGAAAAATTGAGCTGTTAATCCAACACTGATCATCATCCCAGAACTTCAGATTTGTAAATTGTCTTTTTTTTTTTTTTTAATACTCAAAAACGTGAACAAAGGAACAATCAAAATGTGGCAACAAAAGAACAGTTAAATTCAATTAGAAATGACTAATGTTATGGTACTGTGAAAAGATTTTATCTTTTCAACTTGAATAAGTGATTGCTGTTATGGTTAAAGGATGGCAATGCCTCCAGTTCTAAAAATACATCATTCTAAATTGATCTGTGAATAGGTCTCAGAATAAGTCTGACTTTTTCTGTTCCTAGTCCAAAAGGAGCAGAGCTTAATTACCTGCAGTGGTTTTGTTTCTATTCTCCAAACGATTTCTAAAAGAGCTGCTCCAGCTGGTTGCTTGCTTCCATGTGCTGTAGATTACAGACAATTCCCATAACAGAAACAAATCACAGCAAATTTTCTTATTTTCTATTTTCTTCTTTCTACAGGCATTTCTGGCTTTATTCATTGCTTACAAGGAAGAGAAAACTGGCAGAAACATTCTGCAGAGATTAAATACAACCATATCTCAGTTTCTTTCCATAGCTTGTTTCAAATATGAGTGTTTTAAAATACCTCTGTATCTTTTCACCTCTTCAATTCATTCTTTAGACCCAAACCTTGTGACTTAGTTTTCTTGTCTCTCCTTTTCTCATCAGAGTTACTGTGAATTTTTGTGCTGCTGGAACAGCATGGTGTGGGGAATATTTACTTGGTGTTTTAATACATAAAAGATAGCTGGATTTTGCAAAGCATAAGTAAATAAAATTTACTTTTAAAGTAAACCGACCTTAATACTCTTGAAACAAGTTTATAACAATATTGGGAATGTAGATCACTCCAGTTACTTATATAGCATAATCTGTTAATTATAGAAATTCATGGGCTTTAAAGCTATTTGGTAGCTAAGTCTTCAATTTCTGGTATTATTGGCAAGCCATTTATATTGTTGCACAGAAGGATGTCTGGTTTTATGTACTCACTGTTTTTTCATGAGGGATAATTTAACACCGTTGGAGGTAACTGAGGTTCAGGAAAAGCATATGTAGAATTTCAGTCATGCAGTGCATCTTGTGGTTTCTGCTGTGCTAAAGAACAGGCACACACGTATCCTCTTTTCAGCCTGAGGTTATTTGACACTCACACCAAGGCCTTCTAAACCTTACACTTATCCTTGAAAAACCCAAACCTTACTATTTTTTTTTTCCCTTCCTTTTTCTTCTCCCCACTCCTCCCATAGCAGTGCAGTGCAACCTCAACCCAGGGAGCCTTGCAGCACATTTGTGCTTGTGCTGCTTAGACAAACAGGGAATCAGAATTAGCCCCCTCTTTCCCAGTACTTACTGATACCTTTGTCAACAGGCATTTCAGAGTTCCCGAAATAATGAATAGCATCTTTGGGAGGTCCAACGCATCAATGAGCATCGTTACATTTTTCTTGGTTATCTTTTACTATTCAGGCAAACAAATACAAGGTGATAAAGTGTTTCAGCTAGAGATAAAAAAAAAAAATGCTGTTTCATCTTTAAAATCCAGAACTGCACTAGTCCTTTCCTGCATCTTAATTAAGATTTTCCCCCCCTTTTTTCTTTTAATATCCTTAGTTCAGATTTCAGCTCTGGAAACTTCACCGTCGTGCTGACTTTTAACATCTCCAGGATTAGAAGTAATCTGTACCCTACAGTTTTAATTTTCTGATGATCTGTATGATTTGATTAAACAGGTGTTTAACTAGGCACAGTTCCTGAGGATTTGGACAAAACTCAACTTTTCCAATTAACAAGGATTTTGCAACCTTTTAAACACTTCTCAAAGTTTGCTTTAAAGAGCCAAGGAGATGAATCCAAGCAGCAGTAACCTCTTCAGCAATTTCCTAAGTCTCTGCTGAAAAAAACTAGTTTAAAAACAGGTGGACTCGATTGTAATCATTAGGTCCCTAGAAACTTTTCCATTCCACTTAGTATTAATGTGATAAATACGTGCATATCACACAACAGATTTAGGCCTTGTTGTCAGTCTTTAATGAATCAGAACTTTGTTTCACATTGACAAATATTCTGGTCTCCTTTTTCACTCGTGCTTATCAGGAGATTGCTTTGGTGCATTATCAGTACTGACAATCTCAGAAGCAGCCTTTTAAATTATTTATGGCTTCAGTATCCCTCCCTGTGTTAAACTTTGACCTGCCTGAAAGGACTGGACGCTTATTTGAGGGGTAAAAAGTACTATTTTTCTTAGAAGAACTAGGAAAAAAAAAAAAAAACAAACAAAACCCAAACCCAACCAACCAAGCAAATACACCCAAACAACAAAAAAAGATTAATTCTTGTTGACATTGGAGAAATCAGGAAATCACATCACTTTACTAACTTACTGCTTCAGACTTGTTAGTTCAAACCTGGTTTTTCTTTCATCCTATTGTTGCTTTTGTGTCTGATTTATTTAATTTCAGTGAAGAGTCAAACTTTGTATGGCTAGGGAATGGTATTCTTGCTGTATCTGTTTTAACCATGGTGCTGTTGAAGTCACAAGCCAGGAGGTTTATTGTAGTAGAAGTAATTTTATTTGGACTAGGATTAGCTTTGGCATTGTCTGTCACTGTTTCCTACTTCAGCTCAAGTTTTCAGGTTTATGTTCTCATCACTGATAACTCAGTGTTGTGATAAAGTGCATGAACCCTTCCTGAATGATGCCTGGTGCTGAAGGTGCTGTGTGCTACAACACAGACAGGTTTCAGTCCAGTTTGATTTCTGAGGAGCAATGCATACATTTCTCTGGTGAACCTTGTATGATATTAATTAGATTGCCAAAATGGTGTTTCCATCTCTGGCTATGATCTGAATAAGGCAGGTAGCAGAATTGTTCGGTCTTCTGTTTCTAATGGAATCATTATGACCTACTGGAGTGGGAATAAGAATCTATCTTATCTCAAAGTATTATGTTGCTTTGAAATTTTTTCATAATCAAACTGAAGCAAATTTAAAACTCTGACTCCTAACAGAAGAATTTAAGTTAGTTTTCCACTTACAGAGTTTAGCTTGGGAGACAGGAGTTTGTTCAGAAGTTCCTAGACCCATTAACAGACCTTCTCTTTTATCTCACTTCAACTAAAGGCAGTTTTGCTTCAATTCGGTGTGTTTGAAATAGTGTGACAGCATATGCAATACTAAGCTTTGAAAAGTCATAGAGCTGGATGACATCAACCCAGAAATGACAAGTCACATCATGCTGATTTATCAGCATTACCTGGAGGAAGGATAGTGACATGACATTGCACTAGTTTGCATTAAGAACCTTAAGGGATCCTATAAAAAGTATCCCTATAGGGCTGAAGACAAATCTCCTTTTGCTGCAGGGAGATATCTGCTTGTTAAAACAAGACTTGCGTCTAGTCAGAGCAGTGCCAGTCTAGCCTGTGGTACATTGCAAAGTATACATGAGGTTATTGTATTCTACAATCAAAACCATTAACTACAGCACTCAGATACCTTGGTAAAACACTACAAGACTGACTGCATTAATAAATCATTAAAAAGCTCTGATGAGCTGCATGTATGCTACAACATGACTGATATCTCAGATAATTTCCCAGTAGAGATGACTTGTCACTGAAGAATAGTTTGAGTAAACCACATTGCTTATATATCTTTAGCAGCCAATACACAGACCAAGGGTATTTAAAGACCTGGTCTAATAACATACATGGTATAAATATGTATTTGAATGTGTTCATTGGATTATCTTAGGCTGATTTTGCATCTTTCTAATGCTTTATTCCAGGGGAACACATTTCCTGAGAACTGCATAATCACAACAGCAAATTCTAAGGAATTATTGGGAATGCTGACAGACTTAATGTAATACATGTCACCTTGAGATCTGGAGTGCAAACCTTCCTACAAAGCAGCATGAGATGATTTGAAATGGCCATAACAAAAAAGGAAAATTAAGAAATATTAAAAGAAGAGAAAAGACAGGTGAACAGACTGTTCCTTGGCCAATGCTGGTTCAGTTGCAGGAGCTGAAATTACCTGCGTTATCATCTCCAATATTTGCATGGCTGGCCATGTAATATGTAGAGGAAATACCAAAAGCAGGAGAATTAGTGAGAAGTGGTTGCAAGAGGAGTCATCTTTGGAAACTAAATGAGGAAGAATTATGCTGAAGCTGTGTAGTATCTTCAGACAGAGGTAGGTGTGTGTATATTTAATGAACCTGTGGCAGCCGAATTACTTACAGCTGGCCAAGTGCTACCAAATATTTACATTCATTTGACATCCTTTCTGCATCCATGTAACAGTGCCCATCTAACATTTTTATGAGCTCTCTCTGGAGTTGACCAGTACAACAGAGCAGACAAAGAATAATTATTGTAGACATACTCCAAACAGTGCATTGAGCACGTTATTACTGTAAGGGGCCTAAAAATAGCAGCCCAGGACTTGTCTAGAGAGTGCTTGTCTGCTCTGAAGAAGAATGGATATGCCACTTAGAGCCTATTATTTAATGAGAAAGGCAATGTTGACACAAACTAAATTGCTTTAAAGCAAGGTCAGTAATTTTTCATAAAGAGAAAGCGTTGTGTTTCTACCAGTCAACAGTTCCCATAGGTGACCTGATTAGGCTAACACAGATACAGGGATGCAAGGAATTATTCCACTATATTAAAATAAGGATATGCTTTTGGTTTTCAGTGTAGCTGAGCTGAACAAGTATCAGCATGGAATGATCTGAAACTGAAACGTTTCAATAAACTGAAGATTTTTTTGTGAGTTGAAGAACTATATCCATCCATGAGTGTGATAAATGACTCACTTTGCAGTTTTTTAAGTTTTATTGAATAGAGATAAGCAAACAGCGCTGGGTGCGTCAGGAGGCACCGCTCCACCAACAAGCACACTTCTTAACACACAATCTATGTTTATATAAGCTTCCCAAGTCCCTCCCTCATGCGCACTGCATCCTGGGGGTCTCGGGATGAAGTAAGAGTCTTCCTCTGACCTTTCTACAGACTTCTGAGGTTGAACTTTTCACTCTCTTCTCTTGCGCATGTCTCTTGCTGGTTCTCCCCCTTCTTAATCGTTCTTCACCAGTCTTTAGCTTGTCTGTTGTGTCTGATCACCGATCCTTAGCTTATCTGTTGTATCTTGTAGATAAAAGAACAAAAGGAACATTTTAAGTCTTCAGCTTCACAAGCCTCCCCCCAGGGTCCGCAGGACCCCTCCCCAGGAGACCCGTGGCCTAATACAGCAATGTTCGAAAAAGATGCACACAGCAAAGCTTTAAAACAGCAAAAAAAGTACATACCGTTTCGGTCATACAAGGAATAGATCACTTAATTCTATATTAGTCTTTTCATTGACACCAATCATCTTTGCACATCTCACAATGAGTAAATGGAAATGTCAACTGCCTTTAATAATAGCAAAAAGCTTGACTCATAAAATGGAAAAAACTGAAGTCAAGCTCTAATTTTGAAGGCAGTTCAGCAATTATTTTATTTATTATGAATGAACTTTTCCTAGAGAAAAGTTCTTCAGCCCTAAGTTTTGAAAAGTAAATGCACGTATTTCAGGGGGAAAAGCATAATCCACATTGCTTATGGAGCTCTCCCCAGATGCAAAGTGCTGGTTTCAGTGGAGAGGAAAGACAACTATTTCTGTACTTGTGAGAGAAGTTCCATTTCGGAACAGAATGTCTCCTGACATAACAGGTCACCTGTGCCTTCTTTTTTTCACCTTCCGGAATTTGCCAAGGTTTGGGTCATGCTGAACCTCAGATGCAGAAACAGGTTACAAAGCCGAGTGGAGGTGACGATCACCCTGTCCTTCTCTTGTTGGGCTGCTGCTTGCTCTCCTCTCCTCACCTTCACTTACATCCATTTCCCTTGAGGCTCCCCTGTCCCCTTGGAGCTCCGCCATGCCATGTGGTGGGGTGTTGTGGAGCTGTTGTGGAGCTGGCCAGAACTGGCCCATCCAGGGAGGCAGCACCGGGCTCTCCTCGTCAAGACCCATAGCCACTTGACTCCCCAAGGCTGGCTGAGGATGAGGAGCAGGAGATGCGCGGTCACAGGCTGTGTTTGGAAGTACAAGAGTGATGTTGACCTAGACAAAACATTAGATAAATGCTTGCTGAGTTTTGTGTTCATCTGTCCAGTCCGTCTCACCACCAGCTCAAGGTTCTCTTCCCCGCATCATTGTTAGTTTCTCATGAGCTTGGCCTTGCTCTTTTTCCATTTGTTTAATTTTGTTTTAGCAGACCATAATTTATGAAAGAAATCTGGTACATATATTGTGATTCCATGTAGGCTGACTTGTGCTTTTGCATCAGATTGGGTAGGTGATGTTCATTTCCTGCATTCGTATGTGCTGGAGCCCTGCAACACGGTTTTATCTGTCAGCTTTGAACATCGCATTTCCAGACTTTTTAAGGGGAAGTGCATTGCTTTTTGGGGATAATGAATAAAACATTTATGGTAATTGCCTGTTCATTGATGCGCAAGAAATCCACCAGCTCACCGCATCTTTTCAGGAGGATTTGGACCCTGGCAGCCCGATCACTGCCTTAGAGACACAATGCTGAAAGATCTTCCTGATGCATCCAAACAGATTTACTGGGGAGCCCGTGGCCTGAACATTTCCAGTCTGGTGAAGTAAAAGAATAAGAAAAATTACTTCCTGCAACTCTATTGTTGTTGCCTTAAATTTTTAACATTAATTATATTCTTCTGTTTTCTGTGTCTGGGTGCATTGAATATCAACTCTCATATGTTCCTGGCAAGCCTCTGAATCTGTGGAAAACAGTGGCTGTCCCATTCACCTCTGTATCTTTACCATTTGAAAGTTCTTTGCAGTGAGGAAGTGAGAGAGAATTTTGGTTTTTTTCCATGTTTTTTAATGGCTTGAAGAGTTATGCTGGAGAAGAAATAGCTGCTGTAGTTGGTCTAGAACTAATGAAAGAGGAGCTCTGATGAAGCATATTGATATTTACCATAATCTGCCTACAGAAGCAATTTCCTTTTTTCTTTTTTTTCTTTTTTTTTTCTTTCTTTTTTTTTAATTCCAATTAGTCTGAGGATAGTGAATATTGAATGCTCATGACTTAGGAGGAATGGGATTTGTCACAGAGCACTGGCACTGTGGCATTTGTAGAGACTTTTCCATCACTAAGGGATAATCAGTTTAATGATGGTGTGAACAGATTGCTAACTGCTGGGGTGGGTTTTCTGGGCTGCAGGGAGGAGGTTGAAGTCTGGCAATGTCAGCAGGTACCTGGCAAGAAAGCACGTTTAGTTCCTATACCAAATGTCATGACATTTTTGTCTTGTCTTCATTTTTCTTGTGAGCTCATGCTCTGAGCCACAGTTTTATTGCAAAATGCAGTTGTGTCACACTGAAGCTGTTTATTGTATGCTGTATTGCACTCTGGGTAAGCTGCAAGTCTCGCTGCCCACTCAGGGCTTAAACACAAGGAGGTGTTACTGAGTTCACACAGCGAAAGACGTTCGCTAGAGGCTCTCAACTGTTTGCTTTATTGCTGTGTGTGCTGCTGTGTGTGGTGTCTGTGTACAGCAAAATGGGCACGTCTGATTTTCCAGAAATCTGTCTGTATCCTGCACAATTGAAACTGTTAAACATAATTGATAATTCTGTATCATCTTTGATGCTGCAAACCTTCTCAGTAGCTTGTAAGCACTGCAGAAATTAGGATACCTGTGAATTACAGGAGGGTTTCACAGCAGGTATTACTTATACCTAATTGCCAGTGGTTTAAAATATGTGATGGGTGAGATTCATACTTAAAAACACCTCTCTAATAAATGCATGTGGCTGCTTGGTTCTTAAGAAAATGAATCTTCAGAAACGGCAGCTAGAAGGTGTGTTTGAAGATGGGGTGTAAAACAGGGTGACCGTCATGTATTACATCACCAAAACCTGGCATTTGAAGTGCTGATTTCCACTGTGTGTTCCTATGATTTGACTTGCCAGCATTTTTATAAGGTCTGTTAGACCTTCTGAACCAAAGCTACCTTTGCCAATCAAAGGTTATTTAAGGGCTGTTGCATCCTGCCGGACACTGCTGAGTGTACAGTACCCCTGAGCAGTTTTCTCTTTCCTAAGTGAATGTCCTCCAACAATTATGGAGATAGCAAGGAACCAAAAAGAGGAAAGTGCAGGCAAATTCCAAGTCAAAACAGCAGAAAATACAGCGCCAGTTCTGAGCATGTAGGAACTTGCTTTTAATCAGGGCCTTACCTCATCATACTGAAGAAATGGTGTGCTTTCTTCTAAAACATCAACTCCTCCTCTTTACTGTTGGTCTTAGAGCAAATGTGCGTGCCTGTGTCCTAAACAGATTAACTACGTGAGAGTGCAGACAGGTCCTGAGCTGCAGGCTCACAGCTGGATGTTTTCAGGCAAGTTTAAGGTAGTCTTCAGTATTTGTCTTAAAAAATGTGGATAAATACTGCGTGCTGGTATCAGGTGAAGCTCAGGAAGACTTCGTATCTGATGTTACCTTTGTTTCTCTCTGCGACAGTGGAGCCATTAGACATTCCCACCGGCAGAAGTTTTGAAGAGGCTCAAACACTTCACTAGGGTAACAATGAGGCATTATCAGGAGAAGTGGAAGGATGATGGGGATTTAACTGAATGCACTTTCTTTTCTTTTAAATTTATGGTATGTAAGACACTTATTAGAATATGCAATTAACCTTGAGTTTCTAAAATTGTGATTTATTTCTTTCCTGGGAATACAGTTCTAAATGAACTGCTAGCATAACTTCAGAAATGTCCTTGAGGTATTTCATATATATTAATTTAACAGGTGATTTTCTGAACAGGTGGAGAGCCATATAGATACCCACGCTTGGTTATAAATATTAGATTTAATCTCGGTAAGGACACTTAAACTAAAAGTGAAATATAGGTAGGCACCAATTCCCAGGTCACCTAATTAAGTGGCATCCTTGCTTTGTAATTTTTATTGTGCTAAATGAGGAATGTGTATACTAATTAAGATGACTAATAGTTATGTGCACTCTAATTATAGCACTGCCTGGAGGCAGGTTCTATAATACTTAAGGGTCTGTCAATGTTTTTACTTAGTGCTATACAGTTTAGTTGAGATACCGTACTTTGCTACCTTACAGTGTGGTAGAAGGTTTCACTTGGCATGTACTGTCTTGAATAACATTTCTTTACTTGAAAGGCATCTTTTTTGTAGTGTTTGAGGGAGAAGGTTAAAGTAAAAGTGCTGTTTATTGATTTTGAAGCTAACAAAAGCAAACTTCGGAAGTTTACATTGCAACTTGCTCCACAGGCACAAATATCAGTATTTGGTTGTTTATTTGAGTTGAATCCCCTGTGTTAGCAAAACTGAACAGGAAATCTGGAGAAGCAAGACCTGCACAGAGCTTTGGGTTCAGTGTCTTTATCTGAGATGATTCAGACTGGCATAGATTGTAGGATTTACTTTTCATTTTATATGCACACAATGCAACGCCTTTGTCTTTACTTGGGCAGAAATGGGAGCAAAGACAGTGACACATACCTATGGATCACACAGGCACTGTTGCTCCACTGGACGTGGGTACAGGATAAAATGCTTTGAAACTGAATTCATCAACAAATCAGTAGCTATTATGTCATGTCTTGTCCTGAATGGAGAAATTTATTGATAGGGTTAGCTTTTTGACAAGAACTTCTTTTGTTATGGTCTTTTGAGGACTCTTAAAATTGACAAAGGTAAAATAGTTTGGATGAAGAATAGTATTTAAAAGACAGTGGCCTTTTGTTTATATGAAGACTGTGACATGTCTCGCAAGAAATCTGTTTAAAACTACTATTCACAAATGCTGAAAATATTATTTCAGTTACAGGCGCTGTACATCTGGAGAACAGCAGAAATGTACCATGTCATCCTAGAAAATAATGTGAGAGATGAGTTTCTTTTGTTGGACTTTGTCAATTTTGATATGGTGAAAATGCAGGAAAGGTTGGACAAATCTCTCTTTAAAATGATCTAAAGCTCTGTTACTTGGTACACCTGTGGCAGAGCTGTGTTTTCTTTCTTAACAGGAATATTTTTTTACCTGAATTTTCAGGGTAGTCATTGTACAACTGCAGTGGCTGACAGAAATGATGAATTGTCATGTATGCCCTCGTGTGCTTCAGTACTCCTTATGCTGGAAAGCTATCTGCAGTATAGCCCCACTCCAAACGAACAGTGTCTCTATAAATACCATGGGACTCATTAAGAGCCATGTCTTGGCAGTCAGCCATTTCTAAGTGGCACTGGTGAGTGAACATCCCATGAAACATCCATAGGATATTTCATGAGCTGACCATGTGAGAGAGACGTAGCAGGGGGAAGGCAGTAGCATTTTTCTGTAGGCTGAGATTCACAGCTCAGCATGGTCAGATTAGTAGAAGGATTTTCTTTTTGTCACCAAAATGCTCACCTGGAGCGTCTCCATACCTTCTGGGAAGAGGACAGCTTGGTTTATGTTGTGCTTCTGGTCTCCTAGGCTGAAGCCAGGCATGTTCCTTCAATCTTCAGTTCTTGGAGCGCTCTCTAAGTGCCAGTCCACTTTCCAGCCCTTCTCTGAGAGCTTCTCTGAGAGGTCTGGACTCAGGTCTGCCTGTTGGGTTTCTGCAAACACCAAACACAACTCATCCATTGAGGGGCTCTGACTGCTACTCTACTTCTTTTTTAAATCATCCTGTGTTTCATAGCTTCCTTTTGCACCAGTAAATATCCTTCATGACCAGTGCTTACAAAAAGGGCTCTGCATCCTCACACAAACCCTTTTTTTCACCCTTACAGAGATCAGAGTTAATGCTTGCCCAAAGCCGACAAATTTGTGTTTGATGTTATCTTTCAAATGTTGCCTGCTTGCTTACTAGAAGGTTTGTCACCCTTGTGTTAGGTGTTTCATTCAGGAGGACATTGAGTGTGACAACGAAGAACAAAAGCAAGCAAGATGACCAAAAGCTTCTTAAAAAAAGCTTGGAAATTTACTACTGACTTGTTCACATATGGAGTTTCTGATGCCGCATGAATTAAAAACCATGTATAAGTAGTCTTAGGAAATGGTATGCTGCCAGAAACATGGACTCTGTAGAGCATTTTGAATGTTTTTTGTGTAAGAGCAGGAAATCGGAGGGGTTTTATTCAGTGCTACCTGAATAAGCAACTGGAATCAAGACTTCCAGTTCTTCATTGTCTATAGTTTCTTCCTCTTTTGAGCTGGTACAAGACTGGATGAATCTCCTTGATCTTCACGAAGTTTCATTTTTTCATGCGAGCTGAAAGTGGTGTGTAGGAGTAGGCACATTTATAATATGGTTTTAGATGATTTGATTTAGAATTATATTTAATAACGGTTTTCAGGAGGCTTTGTTCCTGGTTGGTTTTTATTTTTGTTTATGGCTTTTTTTGTTTTTTTTTTTATTTTTTTTTATTTATATGCATTTGTTCTGAAAGTGGTCAAGAAAACACCAAATATGAGCTGTGTAAAGCCAAGGAAACTTTTGAAATCCATAGCCATAGTTGACTTTGAAAACTAAATCAGAATAATGACTACACAAGCAACAGCTTGAGATGTATATAAACTGTGTCTGCACATACATGCATGTAAATATGTTTTGTTCATGTGTGTCTGAGATTTGCTTCCTGGTACATTTGTTACCTAGTAGATTTGTGGTTTGTGGAGGTTTTTACTCAAAAGATTAAAATTCACCTTGAATTATGGCACTTTGTTGTGTTCAGATGTGATTTGCAGTAAAACATGCTTTTGCTGTTCGTGCACCAAACCAAAAAGCTGAGGGGCTGTGCAAGGGCACTGGATCACCTCATACCTGTCACGGTCATGGGCCAGTGCAAACCCATCACGGAGCTTGAGGTATGCCTTAACGTGACTTCAGGCAGGATAGCCAAGAGTGGTTTGTAATGTCTCCCAGCATTTCACAGTATCCCTTTAGCAGCAAAGTGTCCTGAATCAGGAAGGTACTGATATTTACCTGTTAGCCAGTAAACACAATTCCTGTTCAGAGTCAGGGAGAGCTTTACATGGGCCTGTTACCACATGGCTGTGGCCAGCAGCCCCATGGGATGCAGTACACCGTGCTGGGGGGGATGCAAGGATCAGTGCCTGGACAATGAAACAAAGTCAAGCAGAATCTGGCTCCTTACTCTAAGAGCATTTTCTAAGTGCTATTGTCCATCTTCTATGAGACATAGGGACCTTCCTTTTATATGTGCATAAACCAACATAACCACTACTGTCTTTAATACAGTATTATTTCATTTGTTCCCTAACAGTATTTAGCTTAGAATATGCAAGTGTGGGCATCTCCTCCTTTGGTATATGCTCCTTGCTCTTATTTTGATATGCTACAGAAATCTGGTCGTAACATCCCTGGCTATGGAGGTGATTTAGGCAACACATACACTGATTTTAATGTGCCAGTGTTTGTCTCAGGTTGGTCTCTGCCAACCTCAGCTGAGTGCCTTTTCTCTGATGTGAAAAATCTTGCTCCAGTGTCTCTCAGAAGAAAAATTCAGTCATTGGAAATCCTGCTTGCATCTTTCAAAGAGATTGTTCTTATGGTTTCAGATGAGAGGCTTAGAAGTTTGAGAGGTAGGTGTTTTGGCAGCCTGTTTCAGTGCTGATCACTCCTGAATTTCATTTGACATACCTCACAATTAAATATAATATAGCTGTGAGAATGTAGGTCAGCAGTCTCTTTATTCTAAGTATGATTTGTTTTCAAGGGAAAGAAAACCAAACCCAAACAACACAACTTTAAAGGAATTGAGAGAGAACAAAGAGCAGAAAAATTACTTCAAACTTTTAATGAAGCTTACTACTGCACACTTAAAGAACAGGTATTGTGTTTCCTGGGGCACTATTAACATAGCTGAGTTAGCTTTGTGTGCTGCCACTTTATCCTGAGACTCTCCAGATTATCATGACTTTGTTGTATGCCGCTGTTCAGTATACTGGAAGTCCGCAGGAGAAACAGGTCTCAGCACTGAGAGTTAGGGAGCCAGGGGTTGCAGAGCTGGGCTTAAACAAGGTGTCTCTGAAGACTTTTCAGTCCAGCTTTGGTAGTAATTCCACTTCAGCTGTGTCCCTGTGTGCATGACCTGTCTTTAATGTCCCTTTAAAATCCTCCCACTCTAGCACTGCTGTCCCAAGACTCAGCTGTGGTGTGATACAAGCAGAAGGGTTTCCCTGTCTCCATGGAGCATGTGGGTTGAGATCAGCATTGGATTCCCCAGGGTGATTGCTTGTCACACACACCTGAATCAGCAGAAATTGCCTTGCTTATGAGGCATTGGATTTAAAATTCAGTTTCTTACTTCAGCTAAGACCAGGATTACCCTGGAGGCATGCAGCTGATTATTTTTCCTTCACAGCAGCACAAGCCAACACAGAATGACCACAATGGAAGACATAAAAATGCTAACCATTAGTATTTAGCATGTAAAAGCTCATATTAAGGCCCCATTATGCAAGACAGGACACAGAACAAAAGCACATTGCTGTGAAAAGCACTGTACTTTCGTTATGAGAAACAAAAGATGACTGTACCAAATAGATGAGGGTGGTGGAGGTGGCAATGACGTTTACTATAAATAACCAGCAGCTACAGCACAAACAGTTTTGTGTAGTTTGAGAACAGCTTCCAACTGTTTGCTTCACTAAAAAGCCACGTTTTTGCATCTTAATCATTACTTGGTCAGTTTTTTAATTGAAGATGACTCAAGGTACTGATTGTAGATATTAACCTGAATATGTATTTCTCTGGTGCCTGACTTGATGCTAGAGCAGACACTAGAGATGAGTAAGCGCTTTGTGAGAAAGGAAAACCAGTGTGAAAATTAATTTCAGTCTTATGTGGGGCTTACCACCTTCCAAATAAGCAATGCTTGTATTAAAGCAAAGTGGAAAATACATGCGCAACTGATAGAAGATAGTGCTTGGACAGCTGATTACCTGATTGATTGCAACTGGGGTGGATTGGCACTGAGATGGATTAATTGATTTTCCAAGACCAAGATCTGTCATAACAATTCTTAACACTTCACAAAAACATTAACTCATTATTTGCTCTCTTGCTGTCATGTAGTAATTTTGCTTCCTATACAGACAGAACACACTTCCTTGCCCCAGGTGAAGCGTCTTGCCAAAAGTGGATCTGGGCTACTGCTGCATCTCAGCTCATGGATGCTGTGAGGAGCCCTGTGTCTTGGTGGACCCGGGAGTTTTGATTTCATCCTGTCTTTCTGGAACACAGAGGCCGGATTAGACTGAGGTGCCTGCAGAGCTGCAGTTCCTGTAAATGCAGTCTCCTGACCACAGGAATGAAGCCTAGGGCTATGTTTCTCATTCGCAGCAAGCATTGATAAAGTGTTATGAATCTGAAAACACAGTGAGGTTTACCTCACCTTTTCAGTGTTGGACAAATGTATAACTGGTATGGAAACAAGGTGTTTCTCCACCAGTAATGCTGTCTTTCATGTCATTTTCTAACTGTGAAAACAAGATTAAAAATGATGACTTTATAAAAGCCTTAGAGCGCTAAAGACCAGTTGTCCTGGACAGTGGAGTTCTTCTTCGTTGGGTAGGGCTAATGCAAATTAGCAGCAAGATCAAATGCTATGTGTCCACTAAGCATCTGATCTCTGTGCCTTGCTTGACATTCTTTCTTCCTTTTTGGTCTGAGGTATTAATAAAAAAATGACAAGATAGAAATCAATGTCAAATATAAAAAGTTTATTATCCATATGAAATCTAATACTGCATTTCCTGCAGTAGCAGCAGTTGATTGATGAGGCTGACATGTAAGAACATTCTTTTGTTTTAACAAGTTTGATAGAGCCTTTGACTTGGTATTTTTTTTTCCTGATGGATAAAAAAGAAGCAGGCAAGGCAGCCATAATATATGCAGAATTCTTTTGGTATAGTTACTGTCTGTTGCAAATCCTGATCTCTGGAAATAACAATCTTTTGGCTCAGATAGCAGGCTTAGCTTTTCATACTTCCAATTCTGCAGCATCTTTTCCTGTCCGTTCATGACAGCAGCACAATGCCTTCTGCCAGGCAGTACATAAAATCAGTTGTTGTTTTACTGCCTTTATAGTCCCTGAATTTTCCTACAGATATTGAGAGCAACCCCTTATTCTTTTTTGCTCTATCACATTACCTTCTCTTATAGCCTGTCAAGATGAAGTTGTGTGTCAAGGCCAGTGTGCTGCATTATGGATTATTAGTGCCAGTAAAAATTAAATGGTGAGCACTTGGTTTCATGTTGTGCGGCTGTTCCTGGAAATCTCTACATTGAAAGTGCTTGGGCACTTTTGCTGTTACAAAGAAAATAAAAATAGACCACTTAAATCTGACTTTGTTTTCAACAAGGGATAAAATGAGAGAGAATTACAGAATTAGTTCTTAAATTGAAGATTTATGTCATTTTCAAACCTAGATTTCAAGTACTACAAGTACAAGGCCCAGTCCTACTAAAGCCTAACAACATACAGTGCTTGAGGTGGAGGTGTTTGAGCTACTTTCATTAAGTGTTAGCTGCTGTCAGGTTGGTGGGATTAATTCACCCCAAAAATGAAATGACAGCTTGCAAAGCAGAAAGTTAACATGGCCATTGAAGTGCTGAGAGAAAGAGGAAACCTGACATTAAGTAGTCTGTGTTTTCTCCCCTTATCTGATCAGAGGCAGAATTTGTAGTTGTAGTTCTGTGTCACTTGTACACTTACCTCCTGGTGAGGAGTAGGGAAGGCCTTGGCCAGCTCTGCTGATGGCTAGCCAGTGATAGGCACTAAGATGCCAGTGTATTTCCTCCATGACATAGGGGCCAGGAACCATGAAGGGGATCAGGAATGCTGGCTGAGTGGGCACAAGGAAGGACAATAGGGAGCAGGCAAGTCTGGAGATGTGGGCAGACCTACTTCTCATTGACTGTATTGTGGTTTGACTGTTAGAAAAGCCAAACCTCTGTGAAGGAGAAGCTCAGGTTTCTAATATTTTCTGTGGTTGTGTAAACGTGTCTGCTTTTGACTCTCATTCACTTCTTTTTATGCAGTGGGGCAGCCACAAGAAGTTGGGGTTGTCATTCAGAGGCAGCTGTCTTATAATGGAACTTTTGGCTACTGGGTCAGTATCTTTGGGATTGCTGTAAACACGTTATAAGTACATCAGGCTATATAGTTGGAAAATGAAAATCACCCTTCCTGAGCCATGACAAGCTGCTTTCAAATGACTGCTCCCACAAGGCTTAGCAACACAAACCATGTTGGGATTCAACAGTCTTCAGAAAACATCTGTATTTCTCAACTGACATGTTGGCACTATTCCTAAAATGGCTTGAAGGTTTTCTAGCTTGCTTTGGTGGTTAAACTGACCACAGCTATGTCCTACATAGGCAGAGCAATGAAGACAGGTATGCCTGTCTTGGGAGCTGAGTGATTTTATGGTTTGTGGCAGGTGCTATATAATGGGGGAAACTCTGAAGTTGAACTAACCTCATTCATAATGGAACAGTGAATTAGAGATTTCTACAAAGTGAAACTCTGTGATTTGAATTCCTGTCTGGTTTGGTTTGAACAGCTATAAATTAAGCTAATTCAGAGGAAGTGTTTTTACTGAGTAAAAAAACATACATCTGATGTTACCAAGCTATTTTTATCATTAGCTTTTGTCATTTGCTTTTAAGGCAAACACATTTACCATGAGATTGATCAATTACTCTATCACTGGCAGAGTTCACGCACGATAAAATACCTGTCATGTCTATGAAAAAAAACACCTGTAGACTTTGTTTGTCAATAATAACTTCTCCGGGCCCTAAAGTCTTTGCAGCCCAGCACATCTGGCTGCAGACTTCCTTCCATAGCGTCAGTTTAGAAATCTCTGTGCTGATGTAGTGATCACTGCTACTCACTCTTACTTTTAAAAAGGCAATGTCAACAAATAGTACAAATGAAACAGGAATGATTAGTGAGGTAATACTGTTTCTATGTTACTTCCCCAAGAGCAAGACAGAGATGCCTGGGCTGTGAGCTTGGATCAGTAGGTAGAGGTGGACATCTTGTGCCTACAGTAGGGAAGTCAGAGATAATCCAGCCTGTGAAGGACAAAGCAGCTAAACAGGGCTGGAAAAGGATAATGAGACTTTTGGGGAATGTGTTGCAAAGTTGAGCCACGTGAAGTGGCCCTTGTGGCCCCTAGAAGCACTGGCTCCAGCTCAGACTCTAATCACATCCTGTGTGTAAGGGTCTTAAATTGCCTAAGTTTGGATGAGAGGCGTAGGCTTCTGTGATTTAGTATGATTGGGAGCTTAAACTTGCTCACAGAATTCAAACTCAAGTGTGAATCTCTAGAAAGTCCAAACACGGAATGGTGCAGCCTGGCGTTCAGACTGGGGGGCAGCTCCAGGTGGTGAGCCACTGCATGATTTCTTTTAAGAGAGGGGTACCCTTTATGTTAGCAACTTGTGGTTTTCTCAAGAGTTAATTTTTCTGACCTAATTTTCCCTTGAGTTTATTCCAAGTTATCTTAATCACATGCTATAAAGTAATTAAAAAATATGGGTCTTTAGATCCTTCCCTCAACGGGCTCAAAAGGCAGTATGTGGGTCAGGGGAATGTTGGCACGGGAGCCTCATCAGGCTGTGACAAGATAAATTATTCCACCATTTGCGAGAGTAGAATATAATGAGGTTTGACATAGTGAAAACTGAGCTCATTCTGTGGCTAAAATTCTGCATATAAGGCTGGTTTTGAAACATCCCCAAGAGGTGTTTGTCCAGCTGTTTAATAGCATAAGTCTTCTGTATAGATGCTTAAACAGGCTTGCAAGATCTTCTGGTACAGCTGTGGCACATTGAAGGTCCAGAGAGAGTCAGAGGCAGATCCCATACTGCTTCTTTGTCCTGTGAACATTCAGGGACTAGAAGAAAAATCCCAACAAAACCCAACACAATGGTTTAGTTGAAATAAGCCAGAGGCCCTTGGCTGTGTAGAGGGAATTGGATTAATGGCCTGGCTGAGTGCTTGAAGGTGGAGGCTCTGAGCAGAAACTCTGCTATGTTACCGAAGGGCCTTTCCTAAGATGGTCTGTCAAAACTGGTAAACTGGGGACAAAACGTGGCAGGTGAGCAATAGTTCCTGCATGTAACAAAAGTCCAGGATCAGACTGAAAACATTCCAGTGCACTGCTGAGAAATGTTTGCTAGAAAGAGGAGCACTAATGATTTCAACATACATGTAAGCAGGCAGAGTATTTCTTCATCTGTTAGTTCTGCCCGTTTCTGTGATCTGTAGAAATGGGCATCTGAAAACGCCCATTTCTGTAGATCCCTAGGTTTCCATTCTCAGAAAACAGAGAGCTAATGTGTAGCTAATAAACCACACCAGAACCATGTCTGAATTTACGGACTTCAGCTGCTGCCTGGATCGGCAGAGCTGCAGCTCGGCAGGGTCAGATAGCAGCCAACGTAAGGCTGGAAGGGGATTATCCTGCCGGGAGTCACTAGAGGGCACCCGGCACTGCGCAGCGTGGGCTTGGTGCTGTGCAGCGCGTGCAGTGTGAGTGCTGGCAGGCATAAACAGTACATTCAGACTTGATGTATATACGTAACAGATACCCAAAACTGAACACAAGGCATTTCTGGGGAGATGATGCTTTGCCGTCATGCTTGGAGAGAGGCTGAGCAGAACCAAGGTCTGTCTGTGTGGCCCGCGGTTTTACACCCCCACCAGGGGAAGATGTGGCTGGCAAATATATAATTGTGTGATACGTCATCTCCCTCCTCAAGGCAAAGTATCACACTCGCAAGAACTGCAAGCATCCTAAAGCTCTGGTGGCTGTGGAGTTTGTGTTGGGCTATGCCAGGAGGAAACGATGACTTCAACTCCTTGAATCGTGGGAAATGCCCTATGTGCAAAACTGCATTACTCAGGCTGTACTTACAATCACAAACTTGATGCCTATGGACAAACCAAGTCCACTCTAGTATTAGTAATGTGAATAATATTTTTCTGTCCTGCAGGTTTGAGTATTGCCGTAATTAATTTTCCATTGTGATGGCAGTACGATCCAGGAGCTGAGTTAAGAGATCCCCAAGAAGGCTGTGCTGGATATCCTCCAGCTGATGAGTGTCGAGAGTGCTGGGACCCTGCAGTGCTGGCTGCTGGGAGCTGTCTCATGAAGCAAGGAGCACTTGCCTGTGTCTATGAGACCCTCTGAGAAAGAAGCCTCAGCATCACCCTACTGACTCCGAAGCAGGGAGAGCTGAATTCACTCCTCTGCCACCCCCCAACACAGCAGCTGAGAGATGTTTTCAGGGTGCCTGAATAAAAACCACCCAGGCTCTGTTGCAGCTTCTCTGGAAACTCTCCCTCAAACGTCCTTCCTGGGTAGCATAAAGAGAGATTCTCAGCACTCTTGTCCTTATTCCGTTCTCAGTGACTGTTTGCGTTACCCTCTAAAGAAACCCTCCATGTTTATAAGCAGAGTCTGTCAGGTGCTGTCTTTACATCAAAAACCTTCTTTCCCCTCTGCAACACAGGTACCCAGCTGTGAGGGTATAGTTTTGTCTGGGAAGCTTCTGTTCTCTGTACTCCTCCTCTTCCCAGTGGTGTTTACATAGAAAGTCCAACAAATAACACTTATCTGGTACTTTGAATTTGCCTGCCTGGAAAACTCCAGTCATCCATCACATGAACAATAATTCTACATCTTCAGCAGTTCCAGAAACATTAATTCAGGCTTTAAATGCTTTAGATTAGCATCTTACCTAGGCAGTGGATTTGCAATTGGACTGTAAAGCTATACCCACTATGGCCTCAATCACAGAAAAGACTGGTCAAACAGCTGACTGTCAATGCTTCCAAAGGGAAAAAAGGGGGGTAAAAGGGAAGAAAGAGAAAGTTCATCCAGTGTGGCTGCTTCTGTGCTGCAGATTTGTGGTTCCCTGGGAAGCTGCAGTATAGCTGGTCAAACTGTAATTAAAGCTAAAATGTTTTGTTCGAATAAATTAAATGCTTTGGGAAAGAAACATTTGCCAAATTCTTCTGTGCTGATACTGAGTTTTAGTTAATTAGCACTTTTTTCAGATAGCCAAGCAGGCAGGATGCTGGACAAGAGTTACTGGCCTCTAAGGAGCGCAGGCTGATGATTATGTTATTCAAGCCATAATATTTCACAAGTTCAAGCTGTTTCAAATTACCCTTTTCCATATAAACAAAATGGAAGCTGCTCCTCCACCTTAGTGACTGGCTTGTGTTATGACATTGCTTTGTCTTAGTGGCAGGGAAGTAATTCTGTTGGTTGGCTATTTGGTTGATGCACAGTACAGTAAAGTGACTTGAGCAGCACAAATGACGAAGGAGAACCTAAATGATATGATGAATAGTAAACCCGGACTCTCCGTGGCTGCTAGGCTCAGTGAAGTAGCCCCCAGCTTTTTCTGTTACATTAGATTTTTTGGTTTTTAGTCTAATAGCTCAATAAATGCCAAAACAAAGGAAAGAAGAAGAGGTCAGATTAAAATCCCCAATAAAGTAACTGGAAATTTATAATACTAGAATGCTTGTCACACTCCTCTGATTAGGACTCTGTGCTGGTTGCCCTCAAATTAGCGTGTAGATGAATTGTTTGGGATTGGAGCTGGTTGGATGCAGATGGTCCATACACCAAGTGGGTGGGGAGAGTTCCAGGGCAACTTGTGCTTGGGAAGAGAGGCTGCTCTGACAATGGGCTTCAGGAAGCCTTGCACTGGGAAGAAAGTGAGAGTTTAAGGGGTTTGTTGTTAAATATAACTGAGTAACGCCACAGTTGCCTTCATCATTTTTCTTGCAGAAATGAGGCATGTTGAACTGCTTCCAGGTAGCAGATGGTAAGGATCCCACTTTCTTGTTGGCTAGATCTGTGACTGGCTGGAAAGCAACCTTTCTTTTGTATTGTGGGATCTGTTGTGGGAATTCTTAGGCAGCAAAAAAAAATACTGTAGTTAAAAGACTAGGAAGCAGTTTCCATTATTTGTGGACTGGGAGGTGGATCCTGCCTCAGCAAAGTGCTTCAAGCCCATCTCTGCTCAGGAAAAGAGTCAGGTATCTACTCACACAATTGCTGATTTGGAGCCATAAATTGATATGGCATTTTCATTACTATCTAGTTTTCTTTTTTTATTTGGCTGTTGACAAAGAGTCTTCATAGACATACTTCAAATTAAGGTAGGAATAAATATTACTGTTCCTTGTCTGTTATCAAGACAGTCGCTTGCAGATGATGGTCCTTCCAATATTAATCAATGATTGAAGTAGCCCATTGTCTTGAGTCTGCCAAATTAGACCCAATGGGACAAATAGAAATAGTAGCGCTCAGACGGTGTTTTTCTCTACAAAGTGTTTGAAGTCTTTACTTGCGTCATGACAAAGTAAACACTGCTGACTGTGTTACACTTTGTATGTTTGAGTTTCACTGTCCAAGGCTGAGGAGAGGATTTCCCAGTAAAAACTCTGTCCACCAGTCAGGCTTCCTTTGACAGTCTGTTTGTCTAAGAGGTGTTTCAGTTTGGGATCTGTATTTCTCTTAACTGTACTTCAGCCATGGTGCTGGCAAGTCTGTGATGCTGACTGGTAACTGATGATATAGCAAAAACAATAGCCAAGGCAGTTGGCAGAACATTAGGGGTGATGCCAAAGTGCTTGTAGTTTTAAATGGCAAAATGTGTAAAGTGCCTATGGCTCTATAAAGATGCTGAAAGAATAAATAAAATAAATTGGACCATCTGGCACTCATAACTTTCTACATAGTATTAGCCATCAGTTCGTAGGAAATTAAAACATGATAATACTGTCTGTCTCAATGGTTGTTAGGAGTGATCATTGTCAAACACATGTAAACACTGAACTGGAATTTCTGGAAACAGCACTACATGCAAAATTGGCTGAAAATCACTGCACTCTGGGGATCATAGTAACTGGAAATAGAGTCCAGTGAGCCTGCAAAGACTCTTGGATCTGCAGGACAAGTCATGGCTGATGCAGATTTACTGGCTCCCTGTGCCAAGATGCTGACAGGCTGTGTGCTGCTGGAGATGTGGCACAGCACTATGCCATCTAATGTCTTGCAGTCTGTGGGTTTGATAGGGCTGAGTGACATGATGGCTAGTTCCAGATTGCCCATTGCAATCCTTTACTCATCCTTCAGGAGGGCCAGTTGTCAGGAGGTTGTAAAGGGGGCTTTGAATAACAGACTCTGGTGAGTGTATTGATAAACTCTTACTGTTTTGTAAGTGCTAATGAGAGAGCTTGTATGAACAGGCATCTTATTTAGCAAATTGTAACCTATTGACCGCTGGGTTTAGTTGAGTTGAAAATAGGAGCTTCTCCTCCCAGGCTCTTTTTTATAATTCTTGGCCTATGCACAATAGATCTGAAATATTTTCTTCTGTATTTGAACCTTTCTTGAACCTTTTTGTTACATCTGGTTTTCTTTTTTCTTTAATATCATAAATTTCAGTTTTAAGATTGAAAAGGAAAATGTAGTAATTGGAAACCTTTATTAAGCTCTAGTGCTTGATGTCTTCATTTCTTTGTTCAGATGCATGTAACTTAGAAAAAGGTGGAAGGTAAGCTCAAAAGGATGCTGCCCAATTTCTGCTGAATAGATAGATATGTTTTTCACCTACTTGTTAATGAGATTAAACTTAAATTGTAGAAGAAATGGACAACCCTGAGCTTCTGGTCTGGCTGCATATAGTAGATGATGGTAAAAAGCAAAGCTTGTTTTCATTTGAGCAGCAGCTTGAGATACAATGTCTACCTCAAAATATATCAGCATATTGGTGCTGGACTTACACTTGTATGGGACTGTTTGACTTGGAATATAAAAGAGAAGGTTGAGCTGTCATTTTAAAGTGGGCATCCATAAGGAGATCGTTTACCATATAGAAGCTGTGAGACAGAAGAACTCTCTTGGTAGGAATTAGAGGTAAAAAGCACTGCATGCTACCATAAACCAGTGGGATGGATTGGTTTTCCTCCCTTGTAGCAGAGCTGTGGCACAAAACGCATCAGTGGCATATCTAAAGAAAGGTTTTATTTGCTTCCTTTCTTTTATTTTTTCAAAGATGGCAGTCATGGCTGAGACTTGCAAAAGGGCCATCTCCTCACCCCTGGTTCTTTCTGCCTTTTATTGCATGGTGAGAAGTTTTCCTCCCTGGACCCGACTGCAAGACCCAGAAATCCTTTTCAGTGCTAATAAACTGTTACTGTATTTCTGAGTATTTTATGTTGCAGTTCTAAGAAAACTCTTTAAAGTACAGTGAAAGCAATGCAAGTCAAGCTGATGCTTGCACCTGGAATTCGTGACATAAGGCTGTGAGCACATGCAGAACTGAGGACGGACAAGCTTCATCCCATGGTTCCTTCTTTTGGGAGCAGAAGTAGCTGATATCCAGTGGTTTTAATAAAATGAGTCTTTGGATATGACTCATTTCATCCAGCTTTTGCTGCTTAGAAATTAAGTGTCAGGTCTTAACTACATTCAGTAGTCACCTGGGAGGGATGGGAATCTCTAGAGACCACTTTGTTCCACCTTGTTAGACATCCGTCATTAAGTGTGCTGAGAGGAGTCCCATTAATCATTGTGTTTTGCAAAGAATAAATTTGTTGATACCACAAGATTTGATTTTCTAAGCAGGTTTGTTCATAGACATAGATTTGAGTAAAACCATTTCATTTAACTTGATAAAAGTAGAAGAAAATTATTTTTTGGAAGGAGTTAAAACCTCGGCTTTTGTACAAAAACTTCATTGGAAGACTCATTTTGCTCTGTTCCAAATGAAACTAAGGTCTCAGATTCTTTTTGTATGGCAGGTTCTGCTGAGAGTGGACGTGAAAAATTCCCATCTTCAGAAGCTGATGAAGAATCTTTTCAATTTAAAAATTAATTTGGCTTGATTGGCTTTGTGCTTTTCTGTTTGTTTCCACAGCCTAGTGAGAATCACTGATGAGGCAATGTGTTGTTGAAAAAGTAGTTGGAGGTAAAATACAGTTTACACAGTGCAGGGTTTTGTCTGCTTGTTTGCCTGTAACATGGGACTCTGAGCAGTGCTGTTGACAGTAGCCAACAAAGCATTACACTTTGGCCTTAAAAAGTGTTTCCTTGCTTCAGGAAAAGGATCTTGAATTTTTATAGACATACACCACTTGAGGCTTTATTTTCCAGAGCTGATGAAGTGGCTAAATTTGAGTGGATTTTCCTGCAGATAGCAGAAAATATTCTTGCTGTATTCCCACTAGTTGCCAAAGCTTTGAGTTATGTTCTCAATTGCAGGGTGGGTAGGGCCAAACAAGGCAAAGGTTGAAAGCTTTTTATTGTGGGCAAAGCAGTGTAGTATTGCTTCATTTTAATTCAGGAACAGCTGTATTGCTTTAGCTGAAATTAAATAAAAACTAAAGATAAAAGAAATTGCTTGAGGCATAAGCCCGGCATGTAAACCTTCAGCCTAAAGTTTGGCAATGGCATAAATAACTGACAAAAGGGTCTTATACTGGAAAGTGTTGGGCAGCTTGGATAATGACAATTATGATCCGTCAGATACATTTAAATGAAGCCATCCAGTGCCCATTGTTTTACTGGATGCCTTACTTGCAGCTGGCATTGTTTCTTTCATATAGAAAGAAGTACTGAAGCATTTTGTGTCCTGGAAAAAAAAAATTCCTCTATGCTGAGAATTGTGTAATTTGCCAAAAGTTGGCCAGAAACGCTAGATTAACTCTCTCAAGTACCCTTTTAAGTTAACTCTGGTTTCTGCATCTCAAACACAACTGTTTTGGTTTGGTTTACTTTGAGCCATCATGGCCTTTTTTTCCCTTTCTGTACAGCTCACCTAACATGCACATAACAATAGGTCGTTTGCAGCTACCAGAAGGTGTTGGTAGCTTTAGTGGCTGTGTGAGCTTTTGCTTTCAGTGACTGCAGCCAAAACCCGAGAGCTAAAACTGGCTTTTCAGTGGCAAAGATTTTTCACTACAAGTGAGATCACCAGAGGTACGTGCCCAGGGCAGCAAAAGATTCAAAGGTTTTTCCCATTGTCCCCTAGCCATGCAGTGTTGGAAAACCATGACATTGTCAGCCTGTTGGTAATGCACTGACACAAAGCTGTGGTTCCCGTTTCACACCATCTTCCACAATGTGCAGTGCTTTTGTCAATGCACACGGTGAGATGCTTCGTCTAACAGCTTTTGTCTCAAGTCCAGTGCCTGGTGCTAGTCTGACCGGCAGTAATCTGAGTGATTGATGTAGAGCTGTGCCAGGTTTTGTGGCATCCGTGAGATCAGAATTTTAAACAGGCAGACGACTGATCAAAATGTGGCTGTTGAGGACCTTCAGCTCTGAATCCCCTTTTCCTACATTTGATTGTGCTCCAGGTACCATCCCTTCAAAGCTGGCTGCTGAGAATCCTTTTTATCCTATTCTTTACAAAAGTATGAGATTGATAGTATGAGGAAGGGTTGTCTTTTATATCTGAGAGGTGAGGAAAGTACAGAAGAACTTTTACATCATTGGCTTACACATAATTGTATTTAACAGACAGCTTGTTGATATTTTTAAAAAGTGCTTTTTAAAAATGCTGGTATGGCACTGAAATCCAGAGCTATTTTTAACTATTGAGATTGTGTGGTTAGGTTTCTCTTTTTTTGTTGTACCTTCTTGCTTTTTCCAGCTTCATTTACAAAGGGAAGCTGTACACAGCAAAATAGGAAAGCAAAATACTAATTAAATGTTTGTTTGGATGAGGCAGGGTTAAAACCCAGCTTGCTGTGTGAACAAAAGCAACTGGGTTTTTGATTTAGCAGTGTCTGATGCAGGGGATGTTCTTACTCCAAATTCAGTCACCATGGAAACAAAACTTCTCTTTAAGCATGCTGTATCTTTGACAGAGCAAGAGGCTTCTTTTTGGCAGACATTTTTCCATCTTCTTTGTAGATGATGAATACTTCTGGAATGAACCACTTTCTTCTATCTTCTCTGAAATGGATTAAGTTTCTACAGTGCAATATACAGTGTTCCCCCTTGAAACAAAGGCAGCACTTTTCAATAGGATGCTGAAATCTCAGTAAATTTTAGATGTCCCTTTTCCTCCAAAAACATCTTCACATGGTGAGAATTGGTAAGAAATTCTATAAAAAGGTGTTCTAGCTCTTAGAGGTTTCAGAAGTATCAAGTGATGTGAAAATTGCTATAGTAACTACTTCTATTGTATTCCTAAGTTAAAAGTCACATAAAACCTGTGCAGGCATTAGTGGGTAAGTGAAAACTTGCCTAGGGCAGAGCTCACGTTGTCTATCTTACACCTGGAGTGGGTGCTCTGGGTGCATGGTGCTGTGCATGTTGAGTGGTGACCTAGCTGCTCTTGAGCAGCTCTTGATGCTCCTGCTGTGTGGACTCTGCTTATTCCCTCTCCAGAGTTATGAACGACTGTTCGGCATGTAATCAACCATTGATAATACAGCCATGTCCTTCCAGGTTAAGCCATAATGCCTGTGAGTGTGGCATTGAAATGGGGACAGACAGTAACGGACCTGTCTGTCTCTGGAGGGGTTCCCACCACTTTATGTCAGCTTCAAATGGAGAGAAGAGCATTCAAAAAAAAACCCAAAACCTTGAGAAGGAGACATGCCTACTTTGAAGTATTCTGTCATTACATGGGCTCGCACTGCAGTGCTTTTTGTTCAACTCAGCATCAGTGCTGTGTGGAGAAGTATGTGTCTGACATTCAAAACATCAGAAGATGGGTATGTTTGCTAGGATTTGTTCTACCCATCCAGAGGTTTGTTAATGGGCACAGGCAGGCTCATGAAGACTTTGGAGCTGATTGTAGTAAAAGGGCTGAAGAAAGTCATGGCAGGATTTGGATTGCTTTATATCAATCAGTAGAATCAGCATTCCTGGATCTCATTTTACTAAGTACTATGTGAAAGTTAAAAGGGAAAGAATCAGCTTTTGCTCCAAAGCTTTGTAAGCCAAACACAGGTTATGCATCCCAGAGAGCCTGGGAGGAGGATTGCTGCTGGTTGCTGCAGCATGCATTTGGCTTCTTAGATGGTTTTGTGGTGGTGAATTCCAGTGTGTCCTTTAAGGCAGGATCTGGACAGACATGTCCCCTCTGCCAAGTGTCACTTATGTTTGAAGAATCCAGTCAGGAATTTTTCATACAGGGTTAGTACACTTTAAAAATTGCAAAAGGCTTTCTTTGAACATGCTTGTAAACCACCACGTGTTTGCAGGTCTTGCCTCATCCAGAAAATTATTCATGCCTGTTACCTGACCGAAGTTGTATGAACAGCCCCTGTTAACAAACTACAACTCCACACGTTTAATGTATGACATCTCAGCTTTTTGTAGCAGATTTTCTCAGGCAATTCTGCAAGCTAGAGAGGACTTGATGTTTCATAAATGGTTATATGTTTTGGTTCACTGACCCCATCTCCCACTGTGCATGTTTGATACCAGCCTTGTGGCATGATGCTTGAGGACTTCAGGTTTAGGCTGGAAGTTCAGTATCTGTTAAGATTTGGTGTAATACCAGTCATGACAAGGGCTCTGAACTGTTAGAAAGAAGCAGATACATATCAGTACTGTTTGGATCACTGCAGGTATAAATGCTATTACATAGCAAGAGGGTATCTCCATACCAAATTCCAGCACAGTCACATAATGAAACTTTAGCACAGTTTCAGAAATTTAATTTGCAGAGAGCAATTATTTTTGTCCCTAAAGATATGTCACCTAAGTTTTGACATCTCGCTGCATTACTAGTACAAACCATGAACTTACTCTACTTATTGGATGGCATAGCCCCATGTTCTCCCAAAAGGGGAAATTACTCATTGCCAACTCAAGTCTTATGCTTCTATTGGAAGTTCTTCCTACTCGTGTCTTGCTCTGTGGGAGAGTTTTGCCTACTAGCAACTTCACAATGCAAAGAAAGTTCAGGGTGGGATGATGTCAGCCAGAGGTCCACGTCACATTGTTATTTGGCTTTGCCAAAGAAAGCTTCTGTGTTGCAAAGAATTTGAGTATAATCTGCTACTTTTAGATAAAGAAGAACATTGCTATATTGGGTGGCAGGACTATCTCTGAACAACCTGTTATACCTGAAAAATAACAAGAGTGACAACCCGGATGAAAATACTTCAGGGACCGTGAGAGCAGTCAGTAGATGAATGGACATAATTGCCAGTCTGGCAGAATTAAGGAAATGGGCTCAAAAGTGTCGGGGATATGAAAAAAATCCTACCTAAAAATACAGATAATGAGTGCAGAAATGGGCAGCAGTGTTTGGAGATGTCACTGGAAAAAGACTGAGAAATAGAAGAGGCTTTCAGAAGCTGAAATGTGCCAGGTAAGGAAATGAAACAGGGCTGAGTTAAAGTAAATACACCTTCTGTTCATTTGTTTGGAAGTTTTACTGTTTTCTGTAGTTAAAAACCTGGTCCTCAGAAAGCTGATTGGTCTTGTGGAGAGTGGTCTCCAAAGACTCCCTGTTGGAGTGATTGAAAGCAGCTGCAGCTGCTGCATGATGCTTGAGGTGTTGGAAAGGATGGGAAGGATAAGCAGGGAGCTGAATTCCACATAGAATCATACAATACTTAGGGTTGGAAAGGAGCTCAAGATCATCCAGTTCCAACCCCCCTGCCACAGGCAAGGACACTTCCCACTAAACCATGCAACCCAAGGCTCTGTCCAACCTGGCCTCAAACACCACCAGGGATGGAGCATTCACAACTTCCCTGGGCAACCCATTCCAGTGCCTCACCACCCTTACAGTAAATACTTGAGTTCATCAAAAATATCACCAGCTAAAGGGCAGGAAGCCCAGGGGCCAAAACCTACTACTCAGAGTGTCATGTAAAAGAAGCTAGGACATATATGAGATGCAGCTCACCAGTAAGTGCTCTCTGTGTGTCAGTCTGAACCCAGCTTTCTCTGGGTGTTTGATTTCCAGCCTGATGTTCCTATCAGTGAACATGTTCAGTTACCTTCACAGTGGTGGGACTGAGTACTTAACACCAGGGAAGCCCCCAGCACTCTGTAGGGTCTTTGTCCTGTAAATGGCTTTAAATCGCCCTGGGATTTGTGTGCAGTTCTTATGTTTCAGTGTGCTACATTGGCTCAGGGTAACTGCATAGTCTCTTCTGTGTGCTCCCTGCAAAATGCTGGTAGTTATTTGTCCCATGTTTCTTTAGGAAACTGAGTGGGTTAAAATCGGAGGCCAAAGACTGGAAATCCTGCATTTTTGCTTTCAGCTCCTTCCACGAGTGGTGTTTGGGTACATTAGCAGTAGTAGTTTGGAGACCTTTCTGTCTCTACAACTGAGAGATTTGGACTTAAAGCATTAAATCCAAAGTATAAACTG
This sequence comes from Forpus xanthops, assembly GCA_032466535.1. Lineage (NCBI taxonomy): Eukaryota > Metazoa > Chordata > Aves > Psittaciformes > Psittacidae > Forpus > Forpus xanthops. The sequence goes on along the minus strand of JASSUY010036771.1, from coordinate 45,253 downwards.
TTGTGTTTGCCAGCTTGCAGTAATGAGAAGAAACTGAAAAATGTAGAGTACCTGTGCAAGGTATCAGAGCACAGAATGCTGTGACCTTGAAAGAGAGTGGAAAGGCACTAAAATTCCTAGAAAGCCTCACCCAAAGACAGAGTGAGGGAGTGCTGCAATGGAAAAACTGTGACGTTTCTGTATTCAACCAAGTTGTCTATGAAATGCCATAATGGTGTTGCTTGGTATCATTGACCCCTGCTTTTACAAAGAGTTTTAATTCAATTATTCCAGGTAGCTAGAGATGTCTTTAAGATATTTGACTTGATTTCTTTGAAAAATGGGTCTGTCTGAATGTCTTTCCCTTACTACAGTAAATAATCAAATGTGTAAAGATGCTAAAATCAAATTAGATGCAGACAGACTTCAGCTCAACCTTCTTGCCTGCAGGCAAGACTCAGCCTTTTTGGCTGCAGGCAGGAAAAACAGTGCTTTATGCCTTAAATCTGAAAGTCAAAGGAGCTTCCAAGAAAGTTACTGGTAGAATAATGTAAGAAACATGGTCTGTCTCAGCAGTCTAGCTAGTTGTGTATTGAAAATCCTATTCGATATTTAACCCAACTTTTCGTTACTGTATTGGTAATAAATGCTGATCGGCAAACACTGCAGTGGAGGATTTTGTACTAAAGTATAAAACCAGGCTGTACAAGACATGTCAAGGCACTGAGACCTTTGTAAATTATTGTGCAAACATATCTAATAAAGCATTTTTTTATTTGCATGGTACCTTACAATCAGTATTCAGTGCACTCACACCCTGAATAAACCAAGCTGGCTTTCATCCTTGGCCATGTGTTTTCCTGTTGAGTAAGGGAGGGATGTCACGATGCTCAGCTCTCCAGTCACCTTACAGAAGGTTATATAGTTTATACATAATTATTTACCTGTATTCCTCAGTAGTCTTTGGCTATCGTTTCTTCATACCAGTCAGCCATCAGCCTTATGTTTCATGAGTGAAGGGTTATACATGACATACTGTGTGTTTTTTCTGATGCTCGTGACAGAGTGCTGGTGTTTGCAATACACTTGCACAAAACTGCATTTGGTAATAGGCTGACAGTGAAATTAATTTCCGGAAACAATGGAAGCACCTACTTTCTCCAGTATTTTACCACTATCGCAATGTTAACTTAAACGAATTTGTCCAACAGTTGTCATTTGCTGTAGCTGGTAATTCGCTACTGAACAGGCATGCAGTCAGCATGGGCCTGATACCAAGTGGGTGTGCTCAGATCTGCAGCCACAGGCTTTGGCATCAGGAAAGATAAAGAAATGCTCAGGAGCTGCCTGGAACAGACTGTGCTGCCTGATGTGTTTTACAAGGCACAGGAAAGCAGAATTAAAAAGCAGAGGGAACCTACAGTCTCATTTGCATCAAAGTTAGTGATTTGGGCATGTTCATGGGAGTGGGAGCATCAAAGGGAGGAAGGAAACGGCATGATGGGTTTTGGGATGCTGGGAATGCTTTGCAAGAATGCTGAAGTGTAAGTCCACACAATAAAATAAGGTTCTTTGTTACTAGAAAAGACTAAATCACTCCAGATTGGAGTGGCAGCATGCAAATCTTTATATAACTTTAATCACATTTGGGATTAAAAAGCATTCATTAGGCTTCTCTGTTCCCGAGGTGAGTTGTAGAGACTGTGGGTCTCTCCCACATTTAAATCCTGAAGTGCAGATGAGTGAGTAGCAAAGATGATGTGTCTGTTGGTTCAATAACTGCTTGCTGTTCTGACTCAGCAGAAAACCAACTCATCAGTGTGGCGGGAAGTTAATCTGTGGGCTGAAGTTGTCATCTCTCCTGCAGCCTTTTAAATCAAAGCCCTGCCCTCTCATGAGCTTTGAGTTCTTGGTGAAAATAAGCACACTTCAGTGGATCCCTTCAGGGGCTTCCACATAAAGGAAGACTAACAACCTTTGCCTGATTTCTGGAGTCTCTGTTGTCTTGAAGTGTTGCTGAGGCTGCTGAACACGTGCTGCTTGTTACTTGAACTTGGAGACTTGTGATTTATGTGAAAAGGGTACAACTTGACACTGGGATGCAGTCTGGCCTTCATGGATGGTGTGGTTGGCCCCATGATGGTCAGTGTTAAGAGCATGCCTGGTGGTGGTGGCTGAGGGTCCTCTCAAACCTCTCTTCAGGAAGAGCATCTCCAGTTCTGTCTATCTAGTAAATGTGCATGTGGGAGTTCAGTTAGTCAGGCACTGTTTGGTGGCTCTAAGTCATTTGGATGAGGGCACTTCTAAGCAGAACTGAAACTGTGGTCTGTCGGATCCTCCAATTGCAGGTCTGAGCGTGTTAGACTCTTGTTGGTTCCTCTGCTCTAGGCCAGTCTGCCCAGGCCGGGAAGGCCAGTTTTCTGGATAAATTTGGCCCAAAGTTGTCTTTAATGTCTGCAGCTTTTCTCTGATCCCCAAGCCAAGAAACTAACTGAACTTTCAGACTCTTAATATGAGTGGAGAACATCCTGAAAATAATTGCTGCAAAATTAATCTTACACTGCCTGCAGCACACCCCTGAAGCATTGCCTTCGAAGTGCTTGGAGTTAGATAAGAAATAAGCTCTCTTTAGTGATGCGTGTGCTTTCTAAATAAACTCCTTTTAAACAGACTTGCTGCTTAAATCTGTTTATTTACTGTGGCACATTGTGGAGATTATGTTTTAAGGAGCTCAGCAGCCAACATCAGAGCTTTTACATAAGTGAGATCTGAGGAAAAATGGGAGTGAGGTTTCAAATATCCCATTAATCTTTTCACTTTAGGTCTGAGCCAGCTTCAAATTGCACCGAACTGCTGCCAAGTGTGAGTTTCAGTCCAAATAGAGGAGACTTGGCAGGTCTGAGCCGCGAGGTTTTGTTTCAGGAGTGTTTCAAGGAGAGGGGTGATGCAGCTTTGGTCGAGGCTCTGCTGGAGCAGCGCAGTGCTTTGTGGCGGCCGTGTGCCAGTTGGCTCCAGCTGCACACGCTGAAGGTGCACTTCTGGTTTTTACATTCCTTTGCTTATGTTTTTAATCTGCATGTACAGAGGTAGCTGTTAAATGTTTGTTCATGGGAAGCCTGGAGTTAGATGTGCCTTAATCCCACACGCATGTGCAATTTGGCCTCTGCCGGTCACTGTGATTTAAGGCTTACAGTTAAGTCTTTACCTCAATGACAGATACAGAATTGTGCTCCTTTTGAATCAAGTTCTCCTGCTCCCATTCATCTACAGTGAACTTGGATTCCTAGATATTGGTTTTCTGTATTGTAAAGCCAGAGAAATTAAAAGGGAATAACTAGAAACACGTGCTGTGAGCATGCTGCTGGCAGAGCTGTGGCCATGAAGCATAATGGGAGAAGCCAAGGAGTGATCTCTGTGTAAGGGAGGGATGCGATCTTACAGCCTACTCATGAAAATAAGGCAGTTCCAGTTCTGGTTTTCATTCCTGGGGCTGTGGATGGAGAAAACTGTTCTGCTGAGCTTGGGTTAGTGTCAAGGCTCCCTGCTTTGCGGAGGTGCAAGCAGGAGTTGTCTGGAGGGGGCAAGCTCTGAGTTTCTGTGGGGGAAAAAGGAACTCCCTCAATCCAGTGTGTTACCAGCTCAGGATCTGTGCATGCAATAACCCTGAAGATCCCTCCTGCAACCTGCCTGCTTTGCGTCCTGCACCATTGGCTGTTTGTGAAGTCTTCTCAAACACCCATTCCTTAAAACTGCCTTCAAATAAGAGATGTTATGACAACAGTAGTGAGGCAGCCATGGCTCCTCTTGTCTCCTGCAGGCGTAAATCAGAATATATGCTGCACAGCATGAGCACTGGCTACTCCTGCCAGGATTTCAGGTGCTAGTCTGGAAGTATTTGGCTGTGATCTGAGAGGTGACATCCACCTCGGAGTGCTTGTGGCAACATTCACCTCATAGTGCTTGTTTGCTGCAGAGCACTTCCTGCTTCTGTGGGGTTTAGGGTGACGCGTGTCTAAATCCCTTGCAGAACCCAAGGATGAAACACGGAATTTCATAGGCCCTCATTCTTCCTCCCCTGTGTCGTGCCCTTCCCACTCCAGTGAATGTTTCACTGTGTATAAAGGCTGTTAATAAAAAAAAGTGACTGAAGGATTACCTAGAAAACTATTGTATTTTTGGCATTAACATTTCGAAGCCTTCTACTGACTGGAAAGCAGGCTTTGATCCCTCCACTCTGCCTTGTCTCTATGACTGTAGAGTCTCTGCTATTCTTAGCCTGGCTGCTAACTTTTCTAAGCTAAGTCATCAAAAAAGCCAAATAGTTTGGAGCCTGCAGGCCTTTTCTCTCAGCAGCCTCTGCTTGATTTTAAGATGATCCAAACTTCAAAACACAGCAAAATTCTGTAGATGGATAGAACCTTTTCCAGGAAAGCTTTTGTGTATTTCTCCAACCCAGTGACTTGTAGGGGGGTTGGAACTAGATGGTCTTAAGGTCCTTTCCAACCCTAACTATTCTATGATTCTATGATTCTATGACTTGTGCTTCTTTGTGGGAATGTAGGGACTAGGTTACTACTGTTTGTGCCTCTGTGCCTGGCAGTGGTCCTGGATGTTCACGGACAGTATTTTCTCACCCTTTTCCCCCCTAAAACTTGGTGGAGAAGGTTCCTATATTTGGATTTTCCTGCATCCTGAGGGCGAACGTGACAGCAGACTGTTGAGACAGGGTGGTACATTCTCCCACCTTTCCCACTTTTGAGCTTTCCCACTTTTTATGGATCTCTTTTAAGGCCTGTTTCTGACATTTGTTCTTTTCCCTTTCTGCTGACTTTAGCACTCCTCACACACGCTCAGTTATTGCCTGAAGTCAAGCAAGGCACCATCTCTGGTGCCCATGGTACATATAGAAATCTGAAGTGCACAGCTTTTCCTATACCTATGAAATTAGGTGTTATCCCCTTTGCATCCCTGTGAAGATTTCACTGGAAGTAGGATGGAGACTTCACCATGTTATCACCTGTCTGGCACTTAGCTAAAATCCTGTCCAAGTTTTGCTGAGGCAGAAACTTGGCCATTATAGCAGCAGATGTCGTTCTGCTGAATTTGTGAATAAAATGTCACTGTGTTTTGGCACAGCTAAAGGCATGTTGTGCCTTGTAGGCCAGCCAGCAAGGACAGGATTTCTGGCTGGCGATTGTGCAATTCAAAAGCAAGCCTATGTTTTGTGCTCATGGTACCTGGGTCACTTGTCTGCTTCCTCTCAAGCCGATCTGTTGGTCTGGCAGAGCTGAATCTCAGACAGATTCAGAGCCAAGCAGCAACTTAAACGGGCAGCCCACAGAGGGTATTTTCCACAAGACTGCCTTCCATTGATGCTACACGGTAACATCTGCTGAGGCCTTAGCTGCCACTGCTTCCTTTCCAGTGTTTCTCCGTATTTGACATGACAAAGTACATTAATTTTTTCATCCGAGGAGGTTTGTCTCCCTGTGCTAAGCAAGAGGCTCCGTTTCCCAGAGCATCCCTATTGGGAAGTGTACTTGTCTCAAGAAGAATTTCTCCTTGGGTGAACTGCAGAGCACACCATGGATGTCTCTTCCATCAGTCAACTCTCCCTTGCAGTAAAGGTTTTTCGTACCAAATGCTGTTTAGTTCCCAGAGCAGCAGTGGATATGATAGATTTAAAAATGAAAAAATGAAAATCTGGCATTTTTGCAAAGTGCAAATGTTTCTGCCTTGCACACCTGGAGATCCATGGAGATCCAGCTGTCTACAGAGCAGCATGGCAGCAGCGTTGCCCACGTGAGTCAGGTCTGGTCTCTTTGTAGCTTCTAATGTTGTGCCAGTGCCTCTCACAGCAGCTGCCCTTCCCTTCCCTGGCGATCTCCAGACCTCCAGGATGGAGGTCTGCACTCGTCAGTGTCTGTGTGTGCCTCAGTTCTGGATTGTATCCTGGAAAGGAACCCAAAAGTAAAATTGGTGGGGGAAGGAATGAAAATTGCTTCCGTTTTCTGGACAAAAGAATATCAAGAGCATCTTCCTGAGCAGCGAGTGCTGATGAGGGCTAAGCTACTCTTCTTGTTCTATCTTTTTATATTTGACGGTTAGGTGTACACTGATAAGACTTTGTTTCCTTCTCCACCCTTGGGGAAAGAGCCAAACAACAAAACAGTCTCTACCGAATGCTTGTTGGGAAGTTGCCCCTTAGCAGTGTTTCTCAGTTCAGACTGGGGTTTTGGTATCTTCAGATGTCCATGAGCAATCCTGTCCTCTCTGGCGGCTGCACTTGTTGGAGTTGTCGTTATGTCTGAGCCTGTGAAAGGTGAGATTCAGCCTAGGGAAAACAAGCTGCAGCCAGCGAGAAGCATTACAAGAATCACCTCCTGGATGCTGTTTTCTCGCAGCCTCTGCACTTCCTTTCTGCTGCTTCCTAAAGAAGAGAGTTTGGGGTTTTTTGCCTTTTTTTCAAGTTGGAAACTTCAGGAGATGTGATTTTGTTTTGCTTGGAGATAACTAAAAACTGCTACATTAATTTGAAGTCCATTGTTGAATAATAACTGCCTGGAGGTTTGTTACTTTTGTGGCAGCTTGGTGCCTGAGGTGATTTTGAAAATGACCATGGTATAAAACCCTGAGAGCAAGAATTTATGCAGAAGAGATAAGAACATTTTTAATAAGAAGAGAATGAGTTTGCCTTTCAACTTGAGTTGTTTTTTTTTTTCCTTAATGTTATCTGGGGCCAAAAATGTCACAGCATTTGGATTATCCTGAATATTGGCATTCTCTCAACAGCACTTTCAAGGGCAAATACCTTCTGAAGTGCTGAATAACAGATCTTATACCCTTCCTTCAGAGGAAATCTTGTGCAGGGCCATGAAATGCTCTCTTGTTCCATCATCTAGTAACCTGGAATATAATTTTGCAAATGAAGTGCCATGGAGCGTACACTCAGAGCACAAACAAGTACAAAATGTGCATCTTGGGGTGAGGTTGGGACCCTTTTCTTTAGTGGACTTTTCAGAGGGAACGTATGGTTGGCCCCTGTTTATCTTAGTGCTTGTTCCTACCTTAGGTACTGAGGGGGGCAAAATCACCCCCCTGACCAAGCCTGTGTGAAACTGCTGCGTTATGCTTCAAAGCACTGTGCCCAAAGAGCCTTTTGTGTAACAACTTTGGTGTTTCTGTAATGTTATGTCTTATAAAATGATTTATCTGGGTGATGCATGAAGCTCTAATTTGGAAAGAAATACTAAGAGTAGCTGCTATGAAGTTTCAAGCTTAGAATAGTGTTCTTTTAGATAAAAAAAAAAAACAACTTGCTTTTTTTAAGCCTTAGTTGTACTGATATGGGTCTGATTTTATGAGATAAGGGAGAGTTGTTTTTCAAGAAGAAAGGGAAACAAACGTGCAAATCATAGAATCATAAAATCATAAAATCATAGAATCATAGAATAGTTAGGGTTGGAAAGGACCTCAAGATCATCTAGTTCCAGTCCCCCTAACTGAAGAATGAAGAAGCAAACACTTTAAAACCCACATACTTAAAACCCCCTACAACTACAGCAGTATGTTCACAAGAACATAATGTTAAACACTGTTAAAACTAATGGTTTATTCTGGGGAAGAAATAATTCACTTGAAGTGCTATGCAACAGGGGCTTCAAATAGTTGCCATCTTTTGAAATCTAGGCCTCTGACTCTCTTTGTTACTAACAAATGCATATTCCATGGAACTGGGATTTAATGGGAAGGCTCTTCTTTTGTGCTTCATCTCTGCAGCCCTTGTGTGCTGAGGCTGTGGATCAAGATGGTCTCTGTGGATTCTGGCAAACATTCTTCAATTGTTCCCAATGAAGTGGTCTGATATTTACTGAAGTCTCTTTGATCCTTTAAAAAAATACCATCAGCGATTTAGATGTTTATGGCACATTTAATACACTTAAGCTGCTATGCCACTTCTGTATCTTGTCCAGAAATAACGTGCCTTTTATTGTAAACAGCAAGTCATGGTATTGGCATTTCATTTTAACTCTTGTGATGCTCTCTTGCAATTCTAACTGTAATGAATGGCTCCATGATATCCTGGCTACTTGTAGTAAAGTGCTGTAAGTGTAACTGAGAGCCACATTATTTCCAAATAAAACTTGAGGGGATAATGTGTAAAAAGGAGCATGATAAGCGGAAACAAGTACCATTTCTTAGGAGCAGCACAGTTTGCACTCTGGGCTATTGAAAGGATCCCTATAGCTGTCATAGATCTGATGAAATAGAATTTTGCTTTTTAAGGTTTGGGGGAGAGACTTTTTGCTTGTTGTATGCTGTTGTGGTGCTGCTGTTGGTCCTCAAACAAAGTGGTGGCTGTACATCACTCAGGACTGTGCAAGGGCATCTGCAAACATGGGGCTTTTTTGGTGTACAAGTGGCAGAGGTGCCTGCCCTGCACCCTCTCCAATGCAGAGCTTTGACTGCCCAGGCACTGCTCATGAACAGTTTGCAGTTGCTTGCAGGAAGTCCTGCTTGATTGAGTGGTTGCTGAGGGCTGTAGAGCTCCAGGGTGGTGACACCTCACCAGGGACTCACTCTCCAAGGTGTTGCTCGTGTTTGGATGACCAACCACCAAAAGAAGTTGTCAGGAAAGGGTAGGAATGCAAGGGTAGATTTGACTTCTGTCCTTCATCCCAAATGAAAGCAGTGCCTTGAACTACTGTTTTCCCCTGCTGCCAAATGTAGCTTGGATAGGAATTAGAACAAGGTTCTTGATGGCTTGTAATCATATAAGATCTCACAACAGTGTCTGAAAGTCTGTAGCTGCTAACCCCAGTGTCCTGGCCACTTTCCAGCTCATATAATTACCGTCTGTCTCTCTTGCCCCTTCCCTCCGCACCCCCATAGTTTCAATTAGATAAGTCATTCTTTACTTCTTTCCAGAATAATGCATGTGCCTGTGTTCTCCCCACAGAGAAAACCTCCAACACCCACTATATGGTTTTATTATTTAGACTTCATTTGTTTTACACTGTAGTTTTATTACCCAATTCATATTATCATGTCAGTGTACCTGATGCAACCTGTCTAGTTCTGCGGACTGGAGGTAAGTAGTGCAGCATCCAGTTTAATAATAAAATTATTAACTTTCTAAGCTCTGAACCAAGTCAATTGTTTAGATTTGTACCAAGTTCCTCAGTAGTGATTTTTGTCAAGAGGATGTGGGTTAACTCCTTTGTACATGGTAATGCAAACATCAGAAGTTAAGAGTCCTTAATGACCCATTTCTGGCCACTGTGTGGTTTTTGTGCAGCATTTTAAAGAGCACTGTGGGGATGCTGAAACAGGTTTTTTTTTAACCTAAGCTAATGGCAGGAACAGTGTGTGGCACTGTCTGAACCAGGTTTTTGAAGGCAGTTTGGGAGATGGTGAATATTTCAGAGTGGCTATGGCAGTGCCTGGCACAGTGACATGAGACCAAAAGACATTGACCTCTGTTCAGCTCCAGCTGTGCATGTGGCAGTTTCTGCCCGGGCTCTGGCATGGCAGATTTTGAGGTCTTTAAAAGGCTTTGGTCATTTTTCCTGATCTGCTGTGTCAGTGCCCCTGTCAAGCAGCCTGAGCTCAGGCGGCTCCGGTGTGACTGGCTGCATGTGATAGCATTGGCATTTCCAGTGCTTTTTGAACTCAGATGACTCTTTTTTCACTTCAGCAGTGAAAGCAAGCCCTTTACCCTCAAATGTGAGCTGGGAGCAGATGGACAATGATTTTTCATGAGCCAGCTGGAGCAGTGATTTTCACTGACAGAAAAGTTAATAAACATCCCACAGCTGATGTCTCCAGTCCGCTGCCTTAATACTAGCTGTAATTTAACTCAGGACCTTATAAAATCTTGTGTTTTCCAACCTATCTTTTGAATGTGTTGGATAGAACTAAATCCAGTCTAGTTCAGGTGTGGCAAAGTGGATCTTTACTTTCTGTACTTAGCTGGGATTAGCCTGGACTGTGCAGCTACAGTATACTAACTGTATGGTACTTAGGTTTACTGTATGAGTACATAAAAGGTGGGATATAAATAAAAATAACTACATGCAATAATGGAAGGAAAAAAACAAGAATAATAAATCATCCTCAGAATCTCTGAAGAATGTGCTGTTTACTTAAGGAGGAGAATTTAACTGAACTCCAGGGCTGAAGCACATCCCTCGGAGAAGCTTTAAGTGTGAAGAGAGCAGGTATATGCCAGAGAATGAAATCTTTATGACTAGCCATTGCTTCAGTGTAAAGACCAAAAGGAGACTTTGAATCCTACTGTAGCATTTGTTACAATGAGCTTTGTGTGGTGTTGAAGTAGCTTGAAAGCACTCTCAAAGTGAGTGGTAAGTTTTTGTGGCCACCGAGTGTTACCCTGGGATCTTGCAGTGTCTTTTATGTAAGTTCAGATGAACTCTGCATGTATACACATGTGAGTACAGTGACTGTACACTGCAGCTCTTGGAACATTGGACTCACTTCTTCCTGGATGGACAGACTCTGCTGGTGAAGGGAGAACTCTGGAGCCCTGGACACACAAAAGAGTCAATAAACGCATGAGTTCAATGTCCTTAAGCTGATAAAACCTGTGCTAATCTGAGCTGCATTTAGTTCTCTCTGAATGAAACTGCGCTGTAAACCTCAGCAAAACTCCATGTGTATTACTTGCAGCTGATTTAATTTTTCATCCAAAATGTTTCAGTTAAGAGGGAAAAAATTGGAGGGCATTTTCTATGCATGAGGGCTTTGCAGTGAGTAAACAAGTGCAGGGCCTGGCATTTGGAGAATCAATAGGGCACATTACGGAAACTCAGAGCCAGGAGTTTTTCCCATCCTTTGTGTACTGGTGAGTCTGGGAACAGACCAATGAGTTTATGTCACGATTAAACAATACCACTACATCCTTCTGAAGTAATTGGACAATTCATAGGTTGAAAGATACCATCCAAGGGTGCTCATATTCATTTCTGTAAGAGGAACATTTATCTGGTGTTGAGGCTGTCTCTGGAGACCAGGCAGTCATTCTTCTTTCAGGTTTTTTTTGAGGTAATTCACTTCCTTTTAAGGTTGCACATAACCAGACTGCAAAATGACAGCAGACAGGAAAATGTTGTCTTTCCACTGCTTCGTCGCTGTTAATAGGGCAGTTTTATTCTGGGTCACTTCTTTTTGCTGGAGGACTTCTTCAAAGGAGGCTTGAAGTTTTCATATTCCAGTGCTTGCAATACAGATGGAACAGGGAATGTATTTATGCTTATTACTCATGTCTTTAGTGGCTGGAAGAAAGATGTGTTTGGTTACTAATGACTTGTACTTATTGTATCATGAGCCCTACACTAGCCTCCTTTTCTCCCGCCTTTGCTGTTGAAGTGTAGCTCTGCTCGTAAGGGGAAGAGGAAGAACAGGAAGTGCCTGTGCTCAAGATTTTCCTAAACGAAAACCTCTCTCTGTGTTATAATAGTGAAAACACCAAGTGCTGCATCCCTGAGCATGGTGTGAAGCGCAGAGCATCTCTATGTGTATGAAAGCTGCTGGGTATGACAAGCTTCTGAATTACACCAAGCTTGTGATGAGAGGAGGGGTCTACATTATATTCCTGCTCCATTGGAAGTTATGTGTGATTGGAAAGAGTCAGAGCTGCTTTTGACTGAAAATTGCTATGGATGCCTTGAGGGCAGGGTGTGGAATAGCAGATAGGAAGTCCTGAGTCCCATCGCTGTCTCACCCTAATCAGGGGCCTCAGGAGTTTTATCGTGTGGCCAACAGAGAATTGAAATAAATTTGTGCAGTATCTCCTTGTTGCTTCAGTCCTATTATACCTTCACACGAATAATCTCAGGACAATTGTGCTTCTGTACTATTCAATGACTTCTGATTTCACTGTCACACTGTATAAACTGCATGTGAAGTTTGCGCCTCCCAAAAATTATTCGTCTAAATGTTGGATGTCTGTTTAAAAAACCCTGTGGATCTCAATACTGAGTATGAAGAGTAAAGCTGTGGAAGATTTGTTTCCATTCTTTGGCAAAATAGTGCCCAAGCAAGTCCAAAAGATAGATGTGAGATGGTGAAATGGTGTTGGAAGGGGAGCAAGGCTCGTTCTGTGCTCTAGCACAGTGACCTCTGGAACTACTCAGAGCAGGAGTCCAAGGAAACAGCTCTTTCAGCCTAAATTCATGTCTGGGAGGTGGACTTAAACAAAGCACACTGGGAGCAAACTTGAATTCATAAATTCAAAACCAAATTTGAAACCCCACAAGCCTAAAATTATAAGGTAGGCTTATGGTATAGAAAGTCAGTGTTTGAAAACCAAAGGGAATCCAAGTGAAGCAGCAGTGAACGCATCAATAGCATTTGCTAAATGTTGTTTGTCTCTGGAGAAAGGGTACCCAGAGGGTGGGAAAAGGGAGTTTGTGGTGCTGTGTGAGAATTAAAATCAGAAACTGAGTTAATCTCTGAAATAAACTCCTGTTGTGGAGTTGTTCCAGGAAGTGCTCTGGCCCAGTGTGTTTAATTCCTTTGGATGTGGGTCTAATGTTCCTTTCCTTCCTCACTGTATAGGAATTGCTGGTTTAGTCCTTCTGTTATTACTTCCATTTGCAAAGGAGCATATGCCCACAATTGCTTTTTAGTGTGCATCAGTTTTAAGAAGTTTATGACACATTAAAGGGATTACTTTCTCTTTCCTTCCTCCTCCAACCTTTAAACCAAGCTTCCTCTCTTATCTTTTTTTTGAGACATACACTATATTAAATTATATTCCTCACAGTTCAGTGCTTGGAAGAGCAAGCCTGGGAAGTACAATAGCAGCATGGTGACATCTTTGATTCCTCTATGCTCCCATAGCATACTATGCAAAGTGTCTGCAACATAAGCGTGTCAAGCACAGCAATAGTATAATCACTGTCAGTGGAAACACATATCCAGATAAAATATTATTCATTGCACCATTGGGAAAATTAAATCAAATTAAACTCTGTTTCATTTGTTGGGGTAGGAGATTATTCCTCATTGTGCCAGCAAATTCTTGATTTGTCTCAATAAGGAATTAATCCAAAGTCTAAATTCTGAATGGCTTCAAAATAAAATTCATTTGAGCTGTGCCAAATACTTTCTGTCATTTCTTCCTTATCATTCAGAAGTGAATCCCTTTATTTTTCTCTGTGGCCTCTTGCTCCTGTGAGTGTGGCAGAGCTGCTGGTCCTGGCAATGAGATTAGGCTTTCAATGTGACCCTCCCAAGGCTTACAGGTATTCCTGAACAAAAACTATACCCACAGATTAAATATGAAGAGTAGAACATACTAAATTTCTTCCAAACCAGCCTGGCCTTAGTGAACCTGATTTTCATCAAACAGCAATTGCTCTTCAGATAAATTAATTCAAATGGAATCAGATAAAAATGAGAAAGTCCTATTGGGAAGCTCAGGAGATCCTCAGCAGGTGGCAGTTTGCTGAGTTGTACTCAGCAAAGTAACTCTGGCTTAAAAGTAAGTGAGGGTCCATCTGTTGTATCCCATTACATGCAAAATAACCAGTTGTGTGCATACCTCATCAAGAGCCCTGCCAAAGACCCCAGGCGGTCTAAAAGTCCAGAAGCAACTACAGTGAGACAGGGAGTGAATGGCAGTTACCTCCCAAATTTACAGGGGAGCAATAAGCAGTCAGAAAGAGATTAATTTTTAATAATTGCAAGTGGTGGCTGAATTGGTTGGATTTCTTTTTTCCTCTTACTTAAAAATGGCATCTGAGGCTTCTAAAATGTAGAGAAGCATCTGTTGTTGGGGGAAATGTGTTTACAAATATGGTGTTTTCTTTGCAATGAGCCAGAGTAATGGGTCTTAATGTAGCAGCACTGAGACTTTATGTTCCCTGCTTATGAAGCATTGAAGAAAAGAGTAATTTATCAGAATTGATATATTAAAAGAACAAGAGCAGCACTTTGAAGGGAGGGCTTAAATAACCATATAAAGATATATTAATCCTAATGGATTTCCTGTGCCTATCATATGGGTGCAGGTACATTCATGAGGTGACAACCTGATCATCCTTATCCTAAGTGCAGCAGAAGAACAAGTTACTGGAGAAAGGTAACTTTATTCTTAAAATAAACCACAAAGTCCTCCAAAGAAACAAAACCATCTGAGGTTCTTGTAGGTAATTTAAATAGATATATTTTTAATCTCAAAAGCGTATACCCACCTTATTCCTGGTAGATTTTGCTTTAGACGTTTTCCCTGGACCTTTTCCTAATTAGCAGACTGCTGTTTCCCACTCTTTAAATTGCAGAAATCACCCACCTTGTGATTTCTGTTCATAACATACCACAGAGATGTTCCTGGCAATTCCAGCTTCTTGTCACTAGAACTACTTTAAAAACATTATATATGTATATTAACCCCCCCACCATATATATCTAGATCTAGACCTATCTCCTGCAGCCTTTGTAAGCTGGCTCCTCACTCTCTTTTACCTAGTGCCTCCCAAATGGAGATCATGGACCTGAGAAGGCAGGCTTACGGTATCTGAAGTCCTATGATACCGTCACTAATCCATCCCCCAGCTACAGGTCCTTTGCTTCAAGTCTGGTGTCATAAAACCTTGTAACAATGAAAGCTTTTTTGTTTTCAATGAGCCCCAGTTTTCGCTGTGTTTTGGGTTTCAGCTGCAGGCTGATCTGCTTCCCCACATCGCTGTAGGCCTGGGAGCCTTCTTCTTTCCAGTAAATTAACAGGAGATCTGGAAAAATCCTATGTGCAAGCAGGCTTCTGCTGTGTACTGTACCAGTTACCTGTTCAGGCTCTGTTATGTCAGCCTTATTAAACTCTTCTGTAAGCTGTTGCTCTGACACAGCATTCACTTAATCTTTGCCTTATTGATTTAACCCCAAAATACACACAGGTTATTGTTGGTGTAAATCTGAGAAGATATTGATGAAAAAAAGACCTATTTCTGAAGAGTGCAGAAGAATTGCTGTTTAAGTCGAATCCAAATCACAAAGCCCAATTTTAGCGGAACTGTAAATAGAAAAGGCGGGCCGTGCATCCGGAGGAGGCAGCCTCATCCATTCATTTCCCATTCCAGCAGCTTTCTCCCCCTGCTATGGCACATCTGTTAGAGGCTGCCCTGCTGATTGCGCTGCTCCCAGGAGAGGGCAGCTCAGCTCTTTTTGGTTGTGAGCTGCCTCCAGCTGCCGGCGCAGCGATTGTCCGCGAGTTTCAGCTAATTATGACCCAGCCAGTAAGTGACTCACGGGTTTGCATGCAGATCGCTGCTCAGAAGCGAGGGGCAGACAGGACGAGGCTGTTATTAGGAGGGAAAGAAGGTCTTTTCTGTAAGGGCGGTGAGGCACTGCAATGGGTTGCCCAGGGAAGTTGTGAATGCTCCATCGCTGGCAGTGTTCAAGGCTGGGTTGGACATAGCCTTGGGTGGCATGGTTTAGTGTGAGGTGTCCCTGCCCATGGCAGTGGGGTTGTAACTGGATGATCTTAAGGTCCTTTCTAACCCAAACTGTTCTATGATTTTATGATTCTAAGGTCTGTTCCCAACTGGCACACAGCAGTCATGATTTCTGGCAGGCTTTGCTGTAGCTAAACTGCATGACTTCAGTCTTTGCTCTGCCTTTACAAAAGAGATTTCAGGCACTCTTTCATAGTTCTGTGTGATATATATCCCGACCAAGGAAGCTGTTCATTGTTCCTCCACAAAGAACATCTGGATGAGTAACAGGCTCATGGAGAAGATGAAGGCTGTTGTTGGAGGCAGCTGTTGAGGTGGATATGGTTATTGTAATGCTGAGATCACAGGGACAAAGTACTGCCTGTGATTTTTATATATTATTTTTCCTCATTCAGAGTAGTTTTTAAGAGGTGAAAATTGGGCCTTGGTAACATCAATGCTCAGTCTTTCAGTGCACCATCTGACCTCCATTTTTAGATGACCAGAGGAACAGTAAGTGCTATTAGAAAGTGATGAATGCCAAAATAGCCCTGAACAGAGAATCTGGCAAGATCTTGCTTCAGTTCTTGAAAACTCTTCATTTTCTGCTTGGAATTTCATGGAATGCAAGATGGCGTTTTCTTTATTCTAAAGCTGTAGTTTAACACATGGTTCTGAGGAAAAGTTACTTGGTCATACAAAAAATGGGGACTTTTACTTTATGAACTGTCAAAAGAGTGATGATAATATCTTATGAAATGTAGATTGTGCTCATATTTGATTACAAAAAGTTCTTTGAGCACTGACAAATTATGGTAAGGGCAGCGTGATCTACAGTGTTTGAGTCATGGTTGTCTTCTGCTGTGGACTTCAGTTGCAGTTAGAGAACAGTGCATCAGTTCCACTCCCTGAGACAAAGCGTGAATAACACAGACATGGGAAAGTTGCTTTAAACTGTGGATATTGTTACTATTCTTAGAGCGTTTTTCTTCTTTTCCTTGTTTTCTGCAGTGTCAGGAAGTGTGGCTTATTGCTGTGTGAACCTTTTCATTGCTGGGAAGAAAAGGTTTCATCTGAATTTTAACAAATATTTCTTTTCATTAAGCTAAAAAAGCAGAAATTAATTTGGATTAAATCATTTAGTCTGGAAAAAAGTAATTCCCCTTTTTAAACTTATCTTTAGCATCAGAGGAGAAAAGGAAATGAGGAGCTGGATTTATACAAGGGTGTGAGGGAAGTGGTGCAAACTCTCTTCCTCAGACACCGTACTTTGGGGTGACGGCCTTTGCTGAAGACATGACAAGTCCCTACCTAGAAGGACCTCAGCAGCCGATGTTCAAGCCACCATGGTAGAGGCTGAAGGGTGGTTCTCAGTCTTTTATTAGTACTCCCCTAGTTTGTCTAAATTTAAAGAACTTAAATGTTTCTGAGAGCAGAGCTATCTATCGCAGCGTCTCACCTGTGAAGTGGATGCTCTAAGCAGGCCAGGAAGACTTTCTTCTCATTGCCAGCTCAGCTGACACTCTTCTGCCCTGAAGCTTTGGTTTGGTGCTTCTCTAGGCTGCAGAGTGGTCGCCCAAAAGGGTTCACTCCTTGGGGCTTCTCTAAAGACAGGACCAGGAGGATGTGTTCAGTGGCTGTACAGCACAGCCTCGGAGCTCACTCTTGTTCCATAGCAAAAGTACTTTCTGGAAAAGGAAAGACTTGGTTGAAATCCCTGATGTGAATCAGGGAGGGAATGAATGTCTGTCTGTGATTTCTTAACAACCAAAGATTACCCAAGCTTTTTTCTCAGTCTACAGGTTGGAGATTCTACTGTTCTGGTCCACTATAACATGGGTAATTCAATTCTGTTGTCTATCACCTTCATGGAATGAAAGAGGATCTCAGGAGCCCTCAGGCAGGTAGGAGACCTCCACAAGGCTAATGCTTGTGCTGTGGACTGGCAGCACTTTCAGGAACCCAAGTTCAGGTGCTGCTGTTCACAGGGAGTTCCTTGGGAATCTGTGAGATTGTGAGATACGGGCACAGGGAGCTGCTGAGGAGGGATCACTCGGGAATATGTTACTGAATCAAAGATACCTCTGGCTTATGTGAGTTGGTATCAGAGTAACACTCCTGTGAGTTATTCAGCTTTTTGTGGCCTGTCACTGTCTTCATATGGCTGATTTTTATGGAGGAGGAGGTAAATGTGGCATTCAGAAACATCCATCCCAGTTCTAGGAACACTTACTTGAGGAGTGCTTCCCACTGCAGCACGATGTGGTCAGAAGTGTTTGCAGCAGACACTTCCCTGCAAAGGCAACTTTTGTGCCGGGCTCCTTGGGGATGCACAGGGCAGGGTGCAGGCTTGGACCAGGCTCCTGGTCCAGCTTGGACTACCTTATCCTGATCTGGAAGCACAAGTCGTCTTTGAAACCTGCTTGTGCTGTTGCTGGTAGGCTGCATGTGCAAGTGGGACATGCAGATGGCAGGAAGCCATCATAGGAGCTCCTACTTGTTGAAACAAGCCTCAGATTACAAGGGAAAGTGAGAAATCTATTAAAATATTTCTATCTGACATGCTTCATCCAGCCATCTGAGGACCTGAGCTCTTCACAAATCATAATGGCTGCTGCTTTGCAACCTCAACATCAGCTCAATTACAGTTCTGCCCATGGCGATTGTAGTGGAGTGCAAGTGCTGTGTCTGTGATCACAAAGATGATCTGCATTAGAGCTGACAACATAACCCTGACAGCCTTGTGCAGTGTTATGATTCAGGTATGAAGTGACAGATGAAGTGGGCAATAAACTTTATTCAGAGATTTAATTGTTCCAGCCCCATCCAGGTAAAACACCAGAAATTTATGATGATAATTTTGTTCTTAAAATTATAAATTCCACTGAATGCTGAAACTTCTTCAGCAGCGAAGACCTCAGACTCTTCCCCAAGGCCATGTAACTCTTTGTTACTTTATGCCTGACTTAAATTACTTCAGTTAATATATCTTTGTCCTCTAACCTTTGCTGGAAAGGTCAAAATCATTTGCTAGCAAATGATAAACTCATTTCCTACCCAAGGACTCTCAGGAGTATAATGATGTCTTCAACTTACAAATATATTTCTGATGAGCATGGGCAAACCTTATATAGGATTTTACTTTCTACCACCTGCTGTGCCTCATGGACTAATCCACTTTTTCAGGGACTTCTCATGAGTTGAATAGGGTAACTTCTGCTACTATTTAAAAATAAATAAGTAAATAAACTCAATACAGTTAGATGCATTTCCATCTCCTTGCTTTTCAACATGCTGTGGGCCCTGTCAAATTACACCATGTGAAAGGCCAAGATAAGCAGATTTCAGTCCTGCACCACTGACAGGTTTTCCATGCATAACCCCACAGCTTTGAAGTCCATTATCTTGTAGTTCTGAGTTAGAAACTTCTTTTCTATTGGAGAGAGCGTTCCCTGCACAGCACATGAACTCAGCTTTCACTCCGCCATAGGAAGTATGATCATCGCCACAACGCAGTTTTGAGATCATTTGTGAGCGCACAATGTGTTTTGTAAGTTGGACTCAGGATCACTAAAGTATCTGGCTTATTTTATGACAAATTCTAAGCAGCAATGACAAAGCAGAGCAGCACTGGCAGAGCACTGCAGTGCAGAACTGCTGTGAACAACAGAGTGAGGAAATGAGATGTGCGGATCTCTGCGGAACACTGGAAGTTGTTCCTGTTCTGGTCTCTCCTCTTCTAATCCAGAGCCCCCCGTCTGTGCTTTCAGAGGCTGGGGTTAGGATCTTATGCACATGGCTCACCTTTGGGTGTCAGACTTTCAATTCCTTGGGGTGGGTTTTCTGTAAGGAGGAGGTTCAGCTCTTGCTGACAGTCTCGACTTTGAGCTGCCAAGTTTGCTGGGTTCTGTTGGAAATCCTCCTTGTTTGTGGAGATTTTGCTATGCCTGTAAGTGTGAGAAGTATTTGATTCTATCTGTGGGTCTGCTGTGAACTCACTGATAAATGCACAACTTGAAGCTGGTTTTCCTTGTGCAAGACAGATTTATTCTGTTTTGCTTGTTTTTCAGCTTTTGCTGCAGTGACTTCTGAAGTCAGGCACATCCCTACACAAAGCAAAGAAGAAAACATATTTAATTTGTTTTCCTTTAGAAGTTACACCCCTTTGGCGTGGCATTCATTTACAGCTGCAGTGATAACCAAGTAATTCATCTTCAGCACAGATCAATAATAGAATCTTACTTCATCTCCATTTCCTTTCATTTTGTTTTTCTTTGCTATGCCACTTTTCTCCTTACTGTCTAATCCCTCTGTTTGATGGAAGGCTTAACCCTGCCAAGCACTGCCTTTGGGTAATTGAGTCACTCTTTCCTGCAACCTCTCTCCTGTTTGAGAAAGGTTGGAGGACTCAACTGCTGTTCGTATGTGCTTAGGTTTAGCTGAACGTAGTTGTGTGTATGAACAGATATGTGAATAACTGTCCCTTTGTCTTCTAAATTGCACATTCCTCACTAAGCTGGCACTTGGTGATTATCTTCTGATAGCCCAGTTCTGTAATCGCTGCTGTTTCTCCCATGGGATCCCTGCTCCTTTGCTGCATGTGTCAGATGAATTTGGGAACAGATTCTGGTTGGGTAGTAAGGGGAGCTTTTATGTGTGAGACTTCTGCCTCCACTTTCAGAGCCTGCGGCTTCTGCAGCGAATAGCAAACTTGTAGGAAGACATCCTGGGTTCATGCATAGCGATTACCCCTGTCTGATAGAGCTCTGGCCACACAGAGATGTGTTCTTAGGCACTGCCTGTCACCATAAAATCTATGCAGTTGTGAAGACAAATGAGAAGGACTTTTTTCCCTGTTCAAATATACAGCAGAGCACACAGTAGCTTTTCAGGTTACATGGAAGGAGCTGCAGCATCACATTTTGAACAAAAGTACTGTATTAGCAGCATGCTTGTTTGTTAGAATGTAAGTTAGTATTACAGGTAGAAAAGAAGTTACAGGCTTGCCTCTCTTTTGCCAGTCCAAAAAAGGGAGAAAATAATAGATCCTTAAAGCAGTGGTGTGCTACAACATACTAAATGTGTAACTTGGTAGATACCGCTGTTTTGAAATCTGGTCAAAAGATGTCCTTTGCTGCATGTTTTCAGCAGTCCTAACTGGCTTCAGTGGGATTTCATTAGGATGTTTTTCACAGTCCTTTATCTAAGTATGTTGTTTTCATCAAAAACTTGAAAGCTTACTATGTAGATATGGTGCCAGAGCATCTCTGAGACATCAGCAGGGTGTCTCTGCTTTCAGGCTCTTTTCTGAGCAAACGCCCATGCCTGAATTGTGCATCCTGCAGTAAACTGTTATGTGGAGCTCTGCAATGGCCAACAGAGGGGAGGTACTACCTGCTTTATTACCCAAAATATAGAGCTTGATCATAAAGGATAAGAGCGACAGGAAGTACAGAATTCCATCGCCTGTGAATTCACTGGGACGGCAGAGCAAGTTAGAAGAGAACAAAATTTCAAGTGGTTTGTCCAAGTTGTTCTGTTCCTGTTTAAAATTTTCTCAGGAGTTGCAAGTATTCTTGGCAGTCTTTTCCTAATGGAATCCAGTTGTGGTACCAGCTACAAACGGAATCTCCTCTTCATTTCCTTTGTTAATTTTCTCCTGTGCATCATTCAAATGGTCTTCGGAGCTAATGAGCATAACTGCTGCTTCTCCCCTTACGTGAGGAGCACTTCTGATGGGCAGCCAAAAGAATAGAGTCTTCTTCCAGTTTAAATTCACAGCTGTTTTAATGAGGTAACTGAGCTGTAATTAAAGCTGCCACTTATTAGTCCCATACCATTTCAGTTCCTGCTTACATGAATCAGAGGTATAACTGTTACTGCTGTGAGCTTCCAGCTGGAGAAACTGTCCAGTTTAGAGAATATTTCTACCTGTAAATCACATCAGCACTGGGCATTGTTTATTTCTTATATGTAAAACCTTCAGTAAGGTGTCAAACTTTCAAACCTCAAATACACTTTACAATACATCGAAGCTTCCCACCGAGCGCAGGCAACACTGTAAGTATCTATCGAGCCTTTTGTCCATGGCTTTGCATTGTGTTGTACTAAATACAGAGGCAGGCTACTTGTGTAGTAAAACATGGGTGTGTGTTAGTTGTTTGTTGGCAATAAAAGAGAGAAAAATTAAAGGAGGCGAAATTAGTGATACTGCAGCAGAGGACAGGGTGTAGACTTGTCATATCACTGGATAGGATTGAAATGTTCCGAGTATGCAGGCTTCTGTGGGGAAGACTGCTGATGGATGCATTATGAGTTTGCTATTTTTACCTCATGGATGTATGTCAAATGATTAAGGAGACAATAAAAACCCCATGCTGAACCAAACAGCATAACCAAGAGGGAATAAACAACTTCAAACTTTTGAAATTAACTGATGCTGTGACTAGGAGAAAACCTAAAGATATCAGGCTGCTTCTAGTAAGAGCTGCTTCAGCTCATCCAGCCCCTAGGTAAATTACAGGGATCTTTGGGCATGGGATGGGGAGTTATTAGAAATCTCCCTAGTTTACTTTATGGACAAAGTCTCAGGCAAAAATACCCATCTTTAAACACTTCTTAAACAGTATCTGTGAGAAAAGGAAAGCGACACTGAATGAGATGTACAGGTATATCTGAAAGTGAGTTCTGTATTAGGAGAAAATCCACCTGCCAATGCCCACAAGCTGAAGCTGAGACTGTCTAACATGACTCCATATCCTGCAGTAATTGCTGTGAAACACACACTGCTCCGTTTGGTAAGGGAGTGCCATGATTTTTCTGTCCCAGTTTTGGATTTTCAAAGAACTGACTTCATTTAGCTTTAGTATGTGCCATACAAAATGCTTTGCAGCCTGACTCTTGGAATAGCAGCATGGATAGTTAATGCTGAGGCTGTAGGTGATGGATAGAGCACACGAATCTCAGCATTGCTCTTCCCTGTCCTGTCTCCTTTCAGTGCTGACATCAGGCTGAATGCAGGATGACTGCACTTTTATGTGGGGACCCTGCACATGGAGGAGGTGAAATCAGCATTCTTCTGCAGCAAGAAGCTGATGGGGCCTTTTAAGTAGCCTTGGTAATGGAGTTTTTATTCTATGTTACACTTTAGAGCTTTCCACCACAACTCTGAGCCTTAATAATAGTTTTAAAACCCCCTCCTGGTGATTCTTACATAAGTGCACGGCATCTAGAAAAAGATCCAGGTGTGAAACTTGACATGAAGTGTTGACAATGGGCACTACTGCTCTTTCTGAGATTACCTATCAGCTGGTGTGGGGTCTTGCATTGTCACTATTCCCTGTTTGAGACCAATTATTGCTGGGCAGGGAAGAAAGAATATGCAAGAATTTTGTGTAATAACCACTTTTAAGATGCTTTTGTAGGGAGTTTTTTGTAGCTAGCAGTCTGCTAAACTGTTTACCTCCTAGAGACCGGTTCTAATGAGAAGCCCAAGGCACTTTTAGCTGTAGCTTTTTCAAATTCCCCTCAAAAAGACCTTCCTCCTCTTCGTGTGTCACCCCTTTTGTTACCTATTTCTCACTCAATTTTATAGACATAACCTGAATTTTTATTAGAGCAAGTGAGGTCAAATTCAACGTTATCGTCTCTGCTGCGATTTAGAAACTGCTTTTGTGTTCAGGGAGCCATTGTTCTCCAACCTCAGCTTGGAGAGCTCTCATCAGGATAATGCTATCTCATAAAATTAAAATCCAGGCAGTCAATTACTGGGATTTTTTGGTTAGTAATTAACTATTTTGACTGACATTCTGTCTGGGTTTTTGGGGAGGGCTGTTGCTCTGAGGAAATCAGTCTGCACTTTCAATGGCTTGGCACTGAGAAAACCTTGAAATATTAAAAAGATAGGTTTGTATAAGCTGGAGCATGGTGTGAGACATCAGAGCTTTTAAAAAGTTTAGTGCTTGGTTTTGCGGTCAGAAACTCTCAGCCTGTGTACATGGAGCCCTTTGGAAATCTGTTCACAATTACGAGTACCAGCTCTTTTGCAATCTGACCCTCGGTCCTTTGTTTTAGACTTAAAATGTAATTTTCCTTAGGCTGAGTGGGCCATGACAGAAATTTCTTGCTGTCAAGCACGTCTTTGCTGGACTTGGTTGCCAGCAGCAGTGACAGGGACTCTTGTTCACCCCGAGTCTCTGTACAGGAAGCATATCCTTTCAAACAAGCCTGTAAAACCTGGGATTTATCTAGCATGCCAAATGCCATATAGTTCAGGCTACTTTGGATTAAATAAAAATCAGGTCCAGGCTGCAAGACCTCTCAGAGGGCTCTTTGCTTCTCTTGCCCACTGTCTGTAAGGGAGTATATCTCCTGGTAGCCTGACACCAGTGCTCATCTTCGCTTTTGTTTGTTCAAGTGAAAGACAGTAATAGTGAGTTACTGCTATTGCAGTTTACCTCTTTGCTATTTGCCTGACTGTTGCCTTTTCCTCTGTCTTGTCAACCTGTAGCTACAAGCATCAAGAGTAATACTGAGCATATCACATCATTTGGAAACTGCGCCATGCTCACATACCCACACGCACAATTCAAACTGTCCTATAGAGTGCTCTATTTCTTAAAAAATCAGATTCATACCAGGGAAATTGGCCTCTTTTTTTGGACCTTAAAAAGAAACAAAACCAAATCCTGAAAACCAGTAAGAGAATGTCTTGGACATTCATCTGTATTTTCCAAGGAGCAGCCTAACATTTTGACAGTGGTTTCATACAGAAATGTTGAAAAGTGTTGTGGGAGCAAGTTATTGTTTAATGAAGGTACGTTCTATAACTCCACTGTCAATAAGGTGTTCTCCAGCTCTAACACTTCCCTTAGCCATTGTTTCTAATCATACTCTTTGTTCACCAGTGTTACTGCGCCTGTTTGTATTTCACTATGCTGAAAAGGATGTGTAGGAGTTATCACTGGGCTATGTGCCCCTTACAGAGTCCCTTAAGGAGCAGACCTAACTTACCTAGAGCATGTGTTACAAGAAAAAGTTCAATTGCCCTTGAGAAACCTTTCGGAATGCTATAGAAAGTTTAGACAGTGGAACATCTTCAACTGACCCAATGTTTATCCCCAGAAGATGAGGCTTTTCAAGGGGTGTCAGGAGGGGCACCAGCAGAGGAAGCATCTGCTCCTTCTTTAATTTTATAGGTTTTTTGTAAAGGCAGCCTGTGATGTTGGTGCTTTCACACTGGTGGATAATTGAACTCAGCAGCCAGCCTGAATCTGGTCTTCAGATGTGCATACCCTTTATCTCATATAAAGAGTTGGGATAGCTTTAACCATTCAGAGAATGATTGGGCTGGGATAACTGGAGTGTAGAAAGACAGACCGTCTCCAAAGCTTTACTTAGATACAAAGCCCAAGGAAGAAACATTAGTCACTTACAGAAAACCCATCATCCAAAAGTCTGGATGTAATACTTTAACATATCAGACCAACTTTACAATGCAGAGAACAGTCAGCCTTGATAATCAAAATGTCAGTGCTATATGCATTACTGGTTTTCTGTGAAGAATTGAAACATCAAATGAAACAAATACACTGGGTTCAGTCTCTGAATGCTGATTCTCGTTTAAGATGTAATCTCCTGCAGGTGACTTGCAGTGCCTTCTCATTGCCAGCTTGAATCCCTAAAAGATATACACCTTAGGTTTGATGGGATGTTTAGCTGAGGAAGTAAATCATCTCCTTCCAGCTAGTTCTGACGGTGAGTTTCAGAGACATCAAATGCAAAGGTGGGCACTTACCTTACTGGGATTTTGGTCCAATGGGTGCTCAGGGATCCACACTGACTGTATGTGGTCACTGAAGGTTTTGGCTTTTTATATATATAAAGGCATAAAATGCATATGTATATATAATATAAATACATTTGTTTGCAATATATAGTCTATAAAAGGGAGCATGGTGTCATTCTCCAGGAAGATGTGATACCTTAAACAATGAAGAAGTGCTGCAGGTTGCTTTTAAACTGAAGGAAGTTTTCCTGAGCAGTATCAGGATGCCAAGCCCATAGCAAGTGTACATTTAATGCTAAGGAAGGTGTGTACTGAAGAGACTGAGTGACTGAATGTCAGCATCAAATGGAAAACACAGTCTGACAGTGAGTGGGAGACTGGGCTGTCACATCAAGAGGGAAATCAATGCATGGAAACAAAAATGGAGTAACATTTTATCAGCTGGTTGGATAACTTATAATGATGTTCAGCTTTCGGACACACTGCCTTAGGCAGACTGCTGATGTGTGAGGAGCCCCAGCATACATCTGCCAAGTCATACATATTTTTAGGTGTTTTCACAGATTTCAGTGGGTGCAGAGAAAGAAGAGGTGGCAAAGAAAAAAAGATATTACAGTATAAAGTGCTGAAAAGTGCTAGTGCTCTGCCACCGTGATCTCTGGAAAACAGTGCCCACTGGAGAGGGGTAAGACCCAGGAAATATGGGTGGCTGCTTGACAGGAAAACCACAGTTCTGTCTGTGCTCAGTTCCTGCTCTTCTATAAAACTGGATGAAAGTGAGTGTCATAAACCAAAACCTGAACTTTAGAGGTTTTTGTTTAGTTTGCTTCCCAAGGACCCAATTATCTGGTGCATTAACCCCAGGTGCTTATATATTCACCATGATCAGCCTGCTGAGCCCCCTTGTCATGGCATGATTTTCACCTGCTGGAAAATAGTGGGGGTTTTGACCTCTCCAAAGGGAAGCTGTGCCTGCATGTTACTTTTATTTTCTTAAGTTACATGTGCACCCACATGAAAGTTGGCTCATGACCTATTAGGAGAATGCAGAAGTGGTTTCTCTCTATGCCCCAGCATTGCTTCAGTCCTGTCCTTCTTTTCCATTGTACAGGAGGATTAAGGAAAGCAGAAGAGGCTGCAGGAGATGCAGGGGCAGCCTCAGCAGCAGACCTTCACTTATAAGCATGTGAGTTTTAGAAGAGAATTCCTTGTCTTAGGTTGGGTAGATGTGGGTCTGCTGCCAAGCGGAGGTCTGCTACTTAGGTTTGAATTCATTCCCACCATTTCTGAAGAATTCACACAATTCTGGCTGGTCTTTTCTCTTAATCTTGCAGACTTTGGAGGGAGCTGTAAGCCCTGCAGCTCTGTGCTGTTGCCGTTTGCTGCTTTGGTACCCCCGTGCACATCCAGGTTGGCCCCAGTTGCCTCCAGAAGCTCAAACAGTTTCTCTGCTGGGCAGGTTCGCTGCAGAATTCATGAATCTTTAAAGCAGACTGGTCCTATTAGAAGTCCTAATTTAAAATACCTTTTCCTGTGCTTCATGGAAGTAAAGCAGCATGTGGGCTTGCTTCCCCTCAGCCTCACAAATGGCTCTGGGTTTTCCCCAAATCTTAGAATTCAGTTTAGCTTACTTTTTACAGCTGTCATCATGTCTAAAGTCTCCTATCTAACATGTGCTCAGGTGCTGTAGGCTAACGTGGCACTTCATTGGTGATGCCTATAGGACTGGGACATTACTTATATAAAATATTTCAAAGTTCTGATGAAAAGATTCAAGCAATATGTTACCATCTTGAGATCACTTTGGTTTTGCTGATTCTTTGTGCTTAAAATATACCACTACGGACAAGAAGAAAAGTGCAAACCAGCTGCTTAGATTGATCTTTTCATACTGATGTCCTTGGATGTTAGAAACAAATGCATGTGAGTGTGAAGCTGTATAAAATAGGACTACATTTTGTCATTTGAGTCCATATTTCACTTCCAGGTAGTTTCCTGTGGGTGCTTATTTTGAGCGATCTCTTCTTATTTCCGTTGAAATCTTACGGAGTATTTTCTATTTCCGAGGACTTTTGCTCGTTTGATTTCTGCTGGGGGTTTGCCAGGGATGATGGTACTGACCAGGCTCAAGGTAGGAGCAGTGCCTCCACCAGGAGCTTCCAAACAAAACAGGGGGACTGCTGATGAAATAAGGATGTTACTCAGCAGATAATACTCACTTGCTTCAGTGCTGGCTGAAGTGGATGTTGCATTTGGTATTAGAGATTATTATCCTGATGAGAGATAAAATAGGGGAGAAGTAAGTAGTGTTGTTTCTTCTAATCTTTCCCTTTGAAGTATTTGCATGCATAAAAATAAACATTTTGGGAAAACACAGGTTTGAAAGCCAGAATGTACTCGTGTTGCTTTTCAAACCAAATGAGTTTGTGCTCTTACAAAACACTGATGAAACGCCTCTGACATGAGAGAGAACACAATGTTTTTTATAAAAGGTTGTTTCCACTTTATCGTGCAGAAGTATTCTGGATTGGTTTTCTTTGCTGTTGGCTCCTTGTGTAGTGGCACCTCAGGCTGAGAGAACGTTTATTGCTGTTGTGCTGGAGCCTTTGGTCAGTGCAGGTGGGAAGTGATTGTCCACATAAGCTCATTCAGCAGCTCAGTATCCTTCTGGACGTGCCCTCGGCTGACAGGCATGGCCAGTTCAGTTTAGCTCCTCAAATCCAGTTGCTTTCTCTGATTCCAGGTAGCAGGTATCTGTAGCCCCTAGTATGTTCTATATTCAGACCCGAGAAGCAAAAGACTTTCATATCATGTTTAGAAACGTTGAATCATTTCTACATAAAACAAGAGTCTGTGAAACAAAAAACCTGCGGATGTGTTCTTCACAGGATGAGATAGTCTTTTAATATGACAAAGAGAAATACCTCAAACAAAGTTCATTTTATGGTACCTTATATCCATCCCTAAAGCTGGCATTAAGGAGTAGGACCATAACTCCATAAGACTTCTGTGGGGATACTGTAACACAGATCTTGTCTAAAAGTTTCAGCTGGTACCTGACAGACAGTGACATTTACGTTCCTTCTCATGAATGGAGCATTCAGTGGAAGGAGAACATTTTAAGCTGTGGTGATGTCAGTGTATTATTGATCATTAACTGCATTGCTTTCATTTGGGGCTGTTTCCATTGTTATTTCTCTTCCTCATTTGTTGGCTCCCATGTTAAAGGGCCAATGTGCACTCATCTGTAAGTGAAGGATGACAGTGAAATGCTTTAATTCTTGAAAAGCCCAGACTTCTTCACCTGCCAAATACTTGATTAAAGAGCAGGCAAAAGTGAGGCAACCCCCAGACCTCTTCCACTGTGCATCAGGAACTGTAGGCTGTTTGCAGAGACAGAAATGACCTGTTCAATCAAAGAGGCTGAATCACCCAGCCTGCAGTGTGCACTGCACAGGTCTGGGCCTGTCCTCATCTGCAGGACATCACATCCACCAATGGTCCTGGTTTCCTTACCCTCAGCATCTCAGCTGCCCCAGGGAGATTTCTGACCAACCGGTGGGGTTGTAGGACAATGTCAACAGTTTGGTTACTCCATGGGCATGTGACAGAGCTAAGCTGTGGTTAGAGCTGCTGCAAAACTTCACCCATTG
>JASSUY010036771.1:0-16369 GCA_032466535.1 Forpus xanthops | reverse complement strand
ACTGTCTGACAGAGCCTGAACAGTAGCTGATATAGGTGGAAGCTGAAGAAGCCAACTGAGTTTGGGATCAGCAGACTGCCAGATAGATTTTGGTTTGGTTGGGCTTGGTCTGCAAAGGGTTTCACTACTGACCAATGTCCTGGTTTCAGCTGGGATAAAGCTTGTTTTCTTCCTAGTAGCTGCCACAGTGCTGTGTTTTGGATTTAGGATAAGAATAATGTTGATACCAACAATGAAAACACAGATGGTTTTGCTGTTGCTGAGCAGTGCTTACACTGAGCATCAGTGAGCAGTTGTGTTGTTTGTCACTTGTTTTGTATATTCTTTATTGTTATTATTTTCCGTATTTTTTCTGCCCTAAACTATAAAAATCCTTTACCTTTTTTCCATCTGGGGGAAGAGAGCAAAGGTCTGTGTGGTGTTAAGCTGCATTCCAGGTTGAACCACAACACTAACTAGTGCAGTTTGTGAAAAGGCTCCTCCTTAATAATCCTAAAAGTGGGGTGGGACAAAATGCAGAACAGAAATTTTGCTTTTCAGAAAATGGGGCTATGGAACTGATGGACAGGGGTAGAGCAGTTGATGTCATCTACCTGGACTTGTGCAAAGTGTTTGACACTGTCTCACATGACATCTTTGTCTCTAAGTTGGAGAGACATCAGTTTGATAGGTGGACCACTCAGTGGATAAAGAACTGGCTGGATGCAGGGATTAGGCTGAGGACAGGATGTCTGGCACCTCCAAGAGCACCCTGGCCTGCTCTTCCTCCATGCTGCTGTGGTGGGATGCTCCAAGGAAGGATACTCGGTCACCCTTTGGTGTAATTGCCCTGCCCTCTGCTGATCTCTGCAGCTGAGGAACAGGGCTGGCAGGCAGCAGCCGGCCTGGGCTCCCAGGCAATGGATGTGGGGCAGGAAACACCTAAGGATGCTTGAGGGAGAAATACTCTGCAATTGCCCCTGCCCTGGGCATTGTCTGCAGGGCACAGAGGTTGAAAAGCAGGAGCCCTTTTCCCTGGTGCCTGCTGGAAAGTCACAGCATCAGAGCCCCTCAGGCCGCACACATCCTGTCCCCACTGCAGGACTCTGGTCTGTCACCATGACAGCGAGCTGGCAATGTCACCCTGGGCGCCATAAACACAGGGACCCTGCAAACACCTGGCAGTTGCTGAGGTCCGGGGCTCTGCAACCACAAGCAAGAGGTCTGGTGCCAGCATGGCAGTGAGCTGCCCACCAATGCCTGCAGGAGTGGGGTGTTGATGCCCAAGCCAGGCATGAAGAGGAGGAGATTGGAAGTGGGAGGCAGCACTGGTTTGGAGCTGATGGAAGTGGACCAGCCCAAAGAAGAGCAGCCAATGGAGGTGGATCCACCAGATCAAGGTGAGCCCATGGAGGCAGATTATCCCAGTTCCAAGAAACAACAGAAGCTCCAGCTGCAAAACCAGAGAAGAAGACATCATGGTGGATCCACCTCCAAGAGAGTAAGATCACATTGAGAT
Organism: Forpus xanthops; assembly: GCA_032466535.1. NCBI lineage: Eukaryota > Metazoa > Chordata > Aves > Psittaciformes > Psittacidae > Forpus > Forpus xanthops. Next base: position 14,871 of record JASSUY010036771.1, on the reverse strand, counting down.
GCATCATCCGCAAGAAGAACAACATCACAAGGGCTGCAAGTTGCTATTTATGTTAGGGATAAGCTGGAGAGTATGGAACTGTGTCTGGGGACAGCTGAGCAGTTGATAGAGAGTTTGTGGGTGCAGTGATCATGAGATGGTCAAATTCAAGATCCTCAGGACGGTGAGAAGAGCGTGCAGCAAGCTCACTGCCCTGGACTGCAAGAGAGCAGACTCTTAAGGTCCTTTCCAACCCAAACCATTCTGTGATTCCATGATTTATGTGATGCCTGGTCCCTACTTGCCCACAGTATTAGGAATTGTCTCTACTCAAGTTACACAGCCACGGTCTAGTAGAGTTTTTATCTGTGGTGTGGGAGGTCTGTGCACCACTACAGCTGCACAATTACTGTCCAATGCATGTTGGTTTTTATGTTTATGCTATCATAGAAACATAGAATGTTTTGGGTTGAAGGGCCCTGAAAGACCATCTAGTTCCAACCCTCTGCCATGGGCAGGAACACCTTCCGTGTACTCAGGAGGCAGTCTCATTCTCAGTAGGAGCTCAATTTTCTGACGTCCTTTAAGGAAGAATTGCACAACCAGGTGGAAATGTTGTGGAAACTGATGCTAGCCAAGCTGTGTTCCAGTATAAATTGCCATCAGCAGTAATTATATGCTAAGGAAATACGATCTAATATTATGTCCTGCAACCTGCTGTTCTCTTCTGTGCAAAACCACCCACTATTCAGTGATCAAGGAGATCTTTGTCTTTTTTGAATCCTATAAAGGAAGTTCTAACTCTCTGGAATGTTTTGAAATTTAACCATCATATAAAGCTGAGCTGCATGTCCAACCACTTGTGTCAGCAACAGCTCCACAGCTCACAAAAAAGGGTTAACAAACCTTCCCTGCTCTGGGACAGAAATGCTTTTCTAGAGTAGTTAATTCAATCAATTGTCAACAGACAAATGACCTCATAAATCAAAGAAACCTATGGAGAGATCAGCCTGAAAATTGCAAGAAGATGTATCAGTGAAGAAAGTCTTCTTACGGTGAGATTCAGTGTTCCCTCTGGCTTTTGGGAGGAGTTAATGATGTGTGGAGTTAAATCCTCTACTCTTTCCCCACCCCTCTGTCTTACAAGATGCAGGTTTCTCTCTCAGTTGTAGGACTGGCCCAAAACTGCTGTTCCACAAGATGACCTAGGATAGGAGTCCAATGCACTCTTCAGTGCATCTGGAGGAAACTGGTCAATGCAGTCCATATGCTAAATGATTGTGTAATTTAAGTCTGAATTAAGAAAGTCGTAAGTAAAGGGAAGTTATTAAAACACAAGGAGGATAGAACAAGAGGCAAGATATGCATCTGCAGAAGCTGTTCCACTTGTATGTGTAAATCAAGAGACTATGTGCTCAAGTAGAGAATTAGGCTGAGCTGCCTGTTGTTATGCATTTAAATCAAGCAGAAGCCTAATAGCTTTTAAAAATCTGGCCCTAAGTGTTGTGTTTTGGTTTGGGTTATTTTTCCAAAGAGATCATCAAATCAAAATAGTGCTTTAAAAGAAAGCACAATTTAATACCCAACATAAGCAAGGAGCTCTAACTACTGATAAAAACTACTGCTTGGGTAAGATTTGTTGCTGTTGGTAAAAGGCTGAAGTGGCTCTTTGCAGCCAAGTTCTTGCTGGAGATGGGAGCAGGGAGAAACGATGCTATAATGTTAACAAAATGAATGGTGTTTCTGTGCTGGGGGTGGGCACTGATGGAAGGGCTGTTTTAAGTTTACTCACTTTCTTTGCCTTACGTTCTGCTGCTGCAGAGCTGTACTGAGGTTTTTTAAAAAAGTAAGCCCTGGATGTCAGCTCAGCAGTATTCAGTCACAAGATTTCTTCCTGCTAGTGTTCCATTTCCACATGAGATCGCATACAGGTTTCTATAGAACTTCTCTCCTTTGATCTTTTGAACTGTGTTCTGAAATAGGCCTCAGAAATTTCCTAGAAAGTTTTGACCTAATTTCTTGTCCGTATGAAAAGCTACAGCAGTGTTCAATCAGCTGCTTCGAGGCAGCCTAGGAAAGCTCCCTTCCCCTGATCTGGTTAGCAAAGCCATCGTACTCCAGCTCAGCACTACAGCTCAGCAGAGCCGGCTGTCATCATCTCCCTGGCTTTTCAGCAATTTGTTTCTCTACCTACAACAGCTCATTTTGCCTTTATCAAAACATCTGTATCTAAACACGGATTTGCTCTGTGAGCTGAACGCAGTAGCGCATGTGCAATGTACCTGTGGTACAAAGCACCTGTGTCTTTCACCTCTTATTGTTGTACTCTACAGATAACTGAGAATTAGAGTGAAATACTCTTCCTGCAGAGATCAGTTGCCAGCAGGGACTTTAAAAGCGAGTTCAGTCTAATTGCTGCATTTTGGAGCTTTACAGAGCAGCTAATTGCACTTGACCGTGAAGATGCAGGTTTTTAGGTCTGCAGTTGGAAGATGACCTGAAGGTGCCTGCATTGTCTCTAGAAAGGACATAGCTTAAAAGGCAGTCCAAAATTCAAACTGCACTCACTCTTCCTGCCCCTTTTCAGCCTAGCATTCATTGTCTGTATCTGCTGCAGCTGGAGATCCCCTGACAGAGGCAAAGGATAAAGGGGAAGCAGAGGTGCTGAGCCCCTCGCTTCCTGCACAGCACCAGCTGACCGATCCCCAGCCTGTCCCCAAGCACTGATTGGCCCTCCCAGCCAACTCCCCCCAGTTTGTATACTGGGCATGGTGTGCTGTGGTATGGAACACCCCTTTGGCTAGTTTGGGTCAGGTGTCCTGTCTCTGCTCCCTCCTGGCTTCTTGTGCCCCTCTTCACCAGCAGAGCATGAGAGACTGAAAAAGTCCTTGATCGGGGCAAGTCCTTGATCAGATGGAGTGTATCACCATCTGGCAATATCCAGGTGGTGATATACTCTCAGGTCCTGTGTAATGGTTTCTATTGTATGGCAACTGGACTTGGGAAAATCTTCATTTTGTGATGGGACTGTGTCTAACAGCATTGGGCCTGGGCCAAGACCACATCCTAGATACGATGGTACTGCCAAAAATTCTCCAAGAGTTCTCTGACTAATCATTATTATAAATGCTATAATAGAGATTTCGGAGATTGTTATATAAATAACTTCGAGGGGAAGAATTAGTAGGTAGAAGACAGAAAAGTGACAAACATACAAGCCATATAATAAAAAGTTTCTAATGCTGCTTCTGTCTGCTGCAAGAAGGGCATGGCTGATAACACATGACTAAATCACAGCCTCAGATGTATAAAGGAAGAGTGTGAAGAAAGCCTATACTTGCCCAGACTTTCTGCACATGGAGAAGAATCTGTAAGATGGGGAAAATATTCATTGACTTGCAGGAAACAATAAAAGATCCCAGAGAAAATACAGAGACCAATTGATTTAATGTGTCACCATTTGCAATCTATAAATATCCCTGTGGCAAACTCAAAAGATCTCAGTTTATTTGTGACTAGGAAATGGAGACCAAAAGCAGCCACATATATAAATACAATGGATTTCCCAGCCTCACAATTTATTGTCTCTCCTTCAGCAACGCGAGTTACACACTGAAACAATACTGCAGCCGTAATAGGAAAGCTGTCCTACTCAGGATTTATGACTTTATAAAGGCTACAGTCAGTTTTGTCATGTGATTCAGCAGTAAATCACTACTTAACAGATGCAAGTGCATGCATCAGGTGGCAAGGTGCTCATGGAAGGACACGATGCGTTTTCCAATGCAGCCGTTAGGTACCGAATGGTAATAAAGGAAATGAGGGCTGAGCACATGACCTGCCCCAACCCATGGTGCTTATTGAAGCATGTCAGTAGTCAGCATTAGGAAGATAAAGCTTCACACCAAATATTTGGAGGATTTTTTGATTAGGAAATATATTCTGAAAGGCCTGTATGTAACTTTCTTTGCCTCACCCTGTCCTTACCTCTTGTCTTTACTTTCTGCCTATGAGCAGGTTAGGACAGGTCACAGTTATATGCACATCACGGCTTTTATGTAAATTTGAGTTTCCATTACTTTATCTCTGCATTATATCACATAGAGTGTTTGATTATGTACTGCAGCATCTATAAAAACTTTTTCCTCTTTCAGAACTGAGCTAGTGTGTTCAGTTTTATAAAAGGGGGGTGGAGTGTGTGGTGATGGTGGAAATAGAGCTTTCTGTCCCCAGCCTGGCTATTGCAGGAAGAGCTGTTCTTTCGTCCTTGCAGAGGATGTGCACGTTGTGCGGCATGTTTTTCTGAACAGCAGGCACATTGCTGTGTATGGAGGCTCAGACTTCAAATGGCCCATAATCAGGCATTTCAGGCCCCTACTTATGCTCCTGAAGAGTTGGCCTGATTTTCAGAAGTACCAAGCAATCGACATCTCCTATTGATTTCTGTGGGAACTAGTCAGCCCTCAACACATCAGAAAAACCGATCTGGTTACTTAGAAACCTGCATATGGTTTTCACATCCGCACTCTGGAGCTGGTTTTTGTGGGGTTGTTTTATTGATGGAACTATGCTCTATTTTCCTCTGCTGCATATGCTCTTCATATGCTAAGTAGCACTTTTGCTTACTCTGCAAGAAGTGGCCTTTCTGGTGTGCTCGGCCCTGGAAATCCTGTAGATGAATTTGTGTTCTCTAGATCTACTTTGGGGGAAGAAGAGTTGGGGAGTTTGGTTTTGGAAATCAAAAACTCATTTGCCCTCTTCTGCATTTCTCTAGTTTTCCAGTTACTTTTGCTGAGCTGGAAATCCTTTTTTGGTCTCAGATGAAGGAGTCCTTCTGCCATTGACATGATTTGTAATCACTGATGTCTACAGGTGACAATTCCCTTTCCCCTTTTGGTACAGCATGTGCTCAGCATGTTGCCTATCATCCAACAATCAGCCAAATGTCTGCCTTCCCTCTCATCCCAGGCCACATAGCCCACAGTACCCATCATGGGAGGGAGCATGTGGGCTGCTGGGCTGCTGCTGTGGGGATGCTGATGGGATGATAATGAGGTATAGGATCCTTGATCTGGGCCGTATCTTGAAGCTTGGCTGCTTCAGTGGCATCCCTTTTCTCATGGCTGTTACAGCCAGGCACTGGTTTCCTTCTGTGCAACAACTGGGAATGTCCTGATCTTTTGATTTGTACATGTAAAATAGCTCACAGGCTGGAAGAAGGAGGGAGCATCCAGAGGCATTTGTCTCGCCTGTGCACCTACGGGGCTGTTAGATGGTCTGTGAGGCCTCTCCCACTGCTCTGTTTTTATTTACACAGCGTAGGAGCTCCGTCCATCAAGGCAGCAGAGTGCCACTGAAACTGAACTTTGGAAAGGCAGCCAGAGCCCTGCAGGAAGCTCTGCAGGTATTCTGTCAAACCCGAGAGCCAAACAAAGGTTTTGTTCCTGCATTAGCTCGGTGCATGTTTCTGTAAGCATAGCAGTGGAACAAGCTCACAAGCAGCCTTCCTAAGAGCTTGTGAGGGATCAGAGGTCCTGTCCCTCTGGCTTCAGTCTTAGGGCTTGTACACCTTTCTTTGAAGATGGGGGGGAAAGAGTACCTTTTTGGGTAGAGCAGCTCCCTGTGTCACCAGGCAGCAGCACGGGCATGCCTAGGAGCAGAGCAGGAAAGTCTTACCAGGACCTAATTTCTCCAGGGCACCTCAGCTGCTTACAAGCAAAGGCTTGGTGTAGCCAACAAATGCTACTGGTATCATTCTGACACAGGAAGCATGTAAAGAATTAGAAATTGACTCTTCTGAAAGAAATAAGACAATGTATTACAGTATCAAAATGTCCTTCCCAGGTAGAATGCATATATCACCTTCTGAAAGAGGCTGTTTGGAGAGTGATACGTTTCATATTAAAATATATAAACCATCCACTTGGAGAAGAATTGGACTCCCTGGGCAACTAGCTTAACTACTATATCTGACATGCTGCCTGTTAAAACAGACATTCATTTCTGAACCTGATAATCATTGCTTAGTTTTTGTGTTTATTCCAGGGTAAAATTAGGAATTAGATATATCACTCACAGCATCTGACAATACTCTGTGTCTGTTACTGGCTTGATTGTGTTATTCCAGTCTTGCAGTGTAGTTAATAGTCCCTAGTTAATCAGTGTATCTATTGATTAACATATGTTCACATTGCAGTAAATATATATCATAATAAGTTAGGTGATATACTCATAATAAACTTGCTATATCCAGAATGTAATGTACTAAATCAAAATTAGCAGTCACTAATTGAAATTATATTCCCTAGTATAGAATTATATAAATCGAAGGCATTTTGTCTAAAATCCATGCATCATTCAGAACGTTATTCCTCCAGCAACTGTAAATGTTTTTCTACTACATTCATTTGACTTAGCTGGATAATGATAATAGCCTTGAGGTTAAATACACAATACAGTATGTTAGAGCTGCTCTAGTGGTTAATAAGGCCCCATAGAGCCTTACTGCTGCTCACACTGCACCGCTCACTGAGCTGTGGGGATGGTGAGTTGCACCAACCGTGTCCTGAGTTGGGCTCCCTCAGCTCTTAGGGTTGAGGAGTGATTGTCTGTACAACAGTTGGAAGTCCTCCACCCTGCACACTCAACACAAAAAAATTGAGACACAAAAAACCTCAGTCTGATTTGGAGGAATCATTGTGACTTGGATGCTTCCAAACCCACTGGTGCTTTTCTGCACTGGGGAGAAATGCAGGTTGCTCTGGGGTGAGCAAAGCATGAGTAAGAAGTAGGTGAGACGGCCTGAGCTGCCTCCACTTGCAGCAGCTCCACAAAATGCCTCGGCCATGCATGGAAAGCAGCTGGAGCTTATACAAACCTCTTGTGCTTATTCTGCATTTCCGAAGACTGGGCATCAGTCCAAGCCTGTAATCAGTGCGAGGGCATGTCACAACAAATAGGAAAGGGGTAATTAGGGTTTTATGAAGAGCGGCTCTCCGTAACGCTACCTGCTGTTTACGCACCCACGGTTTCAGATTTAGCAACTGAGGCATTTTAAGCACTACAAATTAAAATAAAAACAACAAACCTAAGAAGCTCATATTTGCTCTTACTCACATGGGATTATTAAATAGCCCTGTTCTCCCAGTGGGACCAGTGTGTGCGCACACGTGTCTGCTCGTAAAACAGTACGGAAATGTGTGAGAGCATCGGAATGCAATGGTAGCAGATAATAACTCTTGAATTCACCGTTTCAGGTCTTGAGGTTTGGGTTCATTTTTTGAAAAGTCAAAGAAAGAACCATTCCTATGCTTTCTACCAGTGTGAGAGAAGATACATGTAGGAGGTAAGTCTAACACCAGTGTGAGATGCAGCTTTTCTTTGTTGTGTCTCATTACGTTTCTGTAACCTAGGTAGCTGGAGTGGCTGTTGTCTTCTACCCCCCAGACAAGACTCTGTTTCAGTCATGTCTAACACCTCCACATTGTGTCCAGTGACACAGCAGTTTGACATATGTTTTAGTAAAAATAAAGGTGCTTTAGCAAGATATTACATTTAAATTATTGATTTGTTGTAACTAATATAGCTGCACGGATGTTCTTACCCACGGGCAAACCCCAGAGTATTGACCTACCCACAGCCCAAATTACACCCACACAAAGATCTATTTTAAAAGTGAACGCACAAAATGTAGCTCAGCATTAAGTATTTTTATCATCTTAATAAACCCTCTGAAATCAGCAGAAGAAAGCAATATGTACAAGCAAACAGTCATCTGATCGTTTTTCTCCATAAAATCAGAAATGCATGAATTTTCAAATTCTTTATTGTTTAGTTACTTTTAACCCAATTCACATTATTCAAGCATCTTCTATTCTGCATAAGTAGTCAAAAACAACCATATGGCTAATTGCTTTCCCAAGTTGTGGTTCTTTTTGAGCAGTTATATCACTGGCTGTGTCTCCATCAGTGAGTGCTGTGATACCATGGATGTGGAGATAAGACCTCAGATGCTGGGAGCCCACATCCACACCATTCGTGTTCCTATGGGGCAGCTTCTCACAAGCTCTGGTATGGTCCCAATGGCCAGCATCTGAAGTGCACAGCTCACATGCTGCTTCAGGTTTAGCTTAACACCAAGGGGTGCAGCTCTCGCACTCCAACACTGCTCTGCAAAGTGAGCAGAGGCACAGTAAGTGGAGGGTGATGGGGAGGTTTGCTCCTGCCTGCTAACAACCAAAAGGCTGCATAGCTACCCCCACTGGATACCATCTGCTTATGGGCATGCCTGTGGCAGCTTGAAAGGGTATCCATGAAGCATCACTTTCGATCAATTTCTGCTGTCTGATCACCACTGAGGCCCTAATTGCACAGAGAACCACAAAGGAGGGGCAGCTCAGCCTCTGCTGGGTCCTGTAAGGATATCACCCCCCTCCTTTGGCTGTAACACAGCTGGATCTGGGCACTGCTCTCCACTTACAATACTTGCAGGGCCATGGTTTAAGGGGGAAAAGAGGGAAAGCCTGTGTCACAGAGAAAAGGACTGTAAATCATGGGGTAAATTATCCTCAAGCACAATCTGGCAGGTATATGAGACAACCCAGCCTCACTCCCTCTCTGATCTAGCTACAGGCATTTAAACCCAGGTCTCCCACCTATGAAAACACTGCTCTGAGAAATGTTTGCCCCTCTCTCAGAAAGCCTTTGTCTGTGCTTTCTCCCTGCTAAGGTAGCATTATCCTGCCTGGCTCTGGATCGGCTGTGTGTGCATGCATCTCTTAGCTACCCTGTCGTGCCACTGTTAAGGCTGGCTGGATTAAGGAGTTGATTTATACAGTAATCCCATTAGACATCACCAAGGTCTAGTCTGTGCATGTAAAAAAACTACGGGTTGAAATGCCGAGTGACATGCTGCAAAATATGAAAGTATGGCTTTGTGGTGCTAATGATAAATATTAATTTGTGTAATAGGTTTTCATGATGTGGACAGGGTGAATGGCAAAATGGATTCAGGTCTTTATATTTTCTTTTTAGCTTGTTATTATCTAGAGAAAAAAACACTAATTACTAGCAGCTAATAGCTAGTGTGTTACTTACCCTCTTAATTAGTACCCTAATTATTAAGTGCAGTGATAACCACTAGTTAGAACATATTTGCTTTTTAAGACTTTGTTTATCTGTCTTCCCACTCCCTCTTTTTAATGACACTGACACCAGCAGAGTTGCTGGAGAGAGTCTACCAATAATTTCCCCTTGGGAAATGAGTCATTTTGAGCCTCCTAAACACTGTTTTTCATTCTATTGTAAAATGCTTTTCACCTTTGAACTGCTGGCTTGTGTTAGATTCTGACATTAAAGCACTAGCGTTTGAAATTGGGAGGATGAACTCAGGGGAGCAGAAAAAGGTCACCTCAGCAGCACAAGACCTTGCTCAGTGTCTGCCATCTGGGAGGCAGGAAGGCGTCTGAACAACGTGGCCTTCGGCTGTCCATCCTGAAGTATTCAGTGAAGTATCCATCTAAAGTCATGATGGCATTTTGGGATGTACTTCGTGTAGTCCCACTGATGGCCTCCTTCTCTCTATCCTGTGGAACAGGAGGCTGTGTTCTCCGGGTGCTGGCTGCTGCAGTGCACTGTGTCTGCGCTGAGTCCAGGAGCACAGCACCCACTACGAGAGGAGGTGTCTGTTCAAAGTTCATACATGCTTAAGCGAAATATCAAGTAACTGTATGTGGATTCTGATAAAATAGCCATTTATATAGAAAATTAAGCATAAATACCTGCCAAAAAATCCTGTACTGAGGTGATTGGTATATAAGGGCCACTGCCAGAAGTTATAATAATGCAGCCTTTTTATGGAGTCTTATTAACTCTTTCCAGGGAGCAGCAATTGTGGGTGACTGAAGGCAGTGATTTAAGAAGCATGGCAGAAGGGAGCACAGTGTATTCCCCTGATAGAGTTGAATATGCTTTGGCACACCAGAAAAAGTACTTTGTTAACTGTAAAATCTAACGGAAGTGGCAGGATATCCCTGCTATTTCTGCCCTTGATTCTTGGCAGTTTGGATTACAAAATGCCTAAAGGATGTGGATTGGGAAAGTCGTGTTAACTATATGTACAGTCACTGTTTGTATAGCCTCATTAGTATGCACAATGCTTCATGCTGATTTGACATTGTCTCTGCCCTGAGGAGCTTAAAATCTAAAGGCAAAACCCTGTGACTGTCTGAAATCTGAACATTCCAAGAAGGCTCTGGAAAAAAGGATTCCTGAGACTGAACAAATACGTTCTAGTTGACATGTCAAAGCAGCGAGCAAGCGGGAGGCAGAGGTAAACAACTGGAGTGGAGGAGAAAGCTAGTGAAAGAGTCCTAATTATTGTCAGCTTGATTCCAGCCTTCTTCACCCGGGCAGACTTCGCTGCCTGTTTGTCAGCGGAGGTATTTCTGATTTACCCTGATCTGAGTGAGAACATCTTCCATGCTTTTTTATCCAGCACAGCTGCTGTTGGAGTGGTTTAAATCCCTCCGTCCTTTTGCCTTGTTCAGTATTTACGGGTGTGTGTGGTCCGTGTAACATAGCAGAAGCAGGATGGGCAGAGGTGGTTGTGCTTCTCTGTGCAGAGATACACCTGAAAGAGGTGCACCGATTGAGCTGTACTCTTGCACGCCGCAGCTGCCTGCATCTAAAGCTGGTCCCAGATTTTCCAGCCAAGGGGTGACCTTCCATATTGTCTTTCCATAGTGACCTTCCACTGCGTCTTCCTTTTGGTCCCTCAGACAAAAACAGCTTTCAGCCCCTTTTACAAGAAGCCCATGGTGTGTCTTCCCTCTGACCTGTGCCAGTGCCCCAAACTGCTTTTCTTTCCTCCTTGTCTCCGTGCCTTTCCCCAGGAGGAAATGCCCGCACCCGACACTCCCCACACCACTACTGCCTTCGAGGCTGCTCCGTGGGTGCCTGTTTGGTGGCACACGCTGAATCCCTCCTGTGGCGCAAACTGCAGAGCCCTCCTTAGCAGTTTGCCGGGCGTTAAAAGCCAGTGTAGGTTTCTTTACATGCGTAATCTGGGATTGCGGATGAATAAACAAAGATTTGAGGGTGATTAGAACATTCCCGGTGCTTTCCTGGCAATAGCAACGATCACAGAATCAAGTCAGGGTGAGAAGCAAAGGACGCGCTTCCAGTCCGTGACTCGGTGGTCCGGAAGACAAAGAACCCCCCGCCTCGTTTGTTAATTAGGCAGCGAATGAATGGTGGGGCTGGGACGGGGCTCCCCGCTGAGCCCGCACCCGCTGCCCCAGCTCCGAGCTCAGCTGCGGCCCTCGGCAGCCCCGTGCCCGGCTGAGCCGCAGCCCTGTCCGCTGCTCTGCCGCACCCCGTGCTCCGCACACGCGGCTGCTGCGTTCTCCTGGGTCTGTGCGGGAGTGTGGGTTACCCATGGCGTGGTTGAAAAGGCCTTTCCTCTTGTGCCCTTCCGATCAGACAGGAGCTGCTTTATTGCTGGGAGAAAATGTTTGCTTTCCTTGAAAGACACAGCCCGGGGAGAAAGGGGCTTCGTTGTGGAAGAGCAAATATGATCAGTCCTTTCCGATTCCTCCCTCTTGGCAGCACTGCAACAAACGATAGGCTTCAAAAGTAGCTTCCATTTCTGTGCAGGGTTTTTAGATGTCTCTATAGCTACATTAATAGCATTGCTTTTTCTTTCTCTTTTTACTCTTTCTTTGTTGGTTTCTTTTTTTAACCCAGCTCTGTTATGCCAGAGAGGTGCTGCAGGAAGAGATGGAGAGGAGAGAAAACTCTTTATTGAGGCTTTGGCACATGCTGTTGGGGCCGATCTGTCAGATGGGACCCAGCTCCCCTTGAGGCTCACAAGGACTCAGCAGTGGTTTTTAAAGTCACTAAGTGTCCCACGGCCAGGTAAATGTCACTCATCTGTCCTGCCTGGGAGGCTGGGCTATCATGGTGGCTTCCATGTAGTTTTGGTACATGTTAACTGTGTGCCTCTACTGCCATGTTCAGTCCTGCCTACAGCAGTGAAGCTTTGGCTTTAAGTCTGTTTGTCCATGCAAGTGTTTCCATGCAGGTATCAGAGTAGCTTTCAGCACAGTGTGTTTATTATCATGCTCTAATACAGGACTTCATTAAAACATTATGTACATTAGTATGAAAATCTGTGATTACTTACAACTGAAAAATGCCTGTTAGAGTATTTTAAAGAAGCTAATGATTACTGGAATGGGACTATCAGCACAGTGCTTTCTAGCTTTGTGCTCGTTTTATGCTTTCTAACATAGAAGTCAATGAGCTGAAGCTGACATCCTGCATTTCCTTGGGGTTTCCTCTGTGTGACGTCTGTGTCTGGGAACACTTTCAGTCACTGTACTGATAAATGGTGTGCATAGACACTGGGGATAGAGCATTCTTCCAGGCCTGATCTGCTTGGAATGGCCTGAAATTTCATAACTGTTCACAACAACGACTCATGGGCAGGAGATTGTTTCTCTATGGGAAGTGCCAGGAAGCTCATTTCCGAAAGTTGGGCTGCTCTGTGCATGCAGCACTGCCTGGCAATAAGCCTGTGTTGGTGTGATTTCTGTGCACAGATCTCTTGTCCTTATTGGTACAGCTAGTTTCATAGGTGTTCCGTTCATTGCACTGGGTTTCTTTCCCTACAAGCCTTTGTGGTGCAAGGAAATAAGATAGTAACACCGTTACAGCAGGAGTCCAGTTGAATGGGTGATTGTCAGGTAATGGAAAGGTATTTGAAAAGGTGGAGGAAAAAATAATCTAAATGTTCTCCTTTTACTGGGAAAATGTATTATGATTTATGAGCAATTTTTGTTGTTGAAGTGTAAGATACAGTCAGAGAGTCCATAAAAATGAAATGCATAAAGTGTTATTTACATTATATTGGAGATGAGGGAATCACTGGCAGGAAGAATGCCGGTTTATTAAATAAAAAATCAGGTTGTTCAGAATTGCATACTTAGATTAACTGCTGTACAAAAAGTAACCCATAATTCTTCCCACAGTAGAAACAGGGATTCTGGTGTGCACTGCTAATGGCTCTGTGCTGGCTCATGTCTGTGTGCCCAGCCCATGCAGGAGGCTGGCTGGGGCAATATCCTGCTGCAGTAGGAGCTGAGCGAATGTAAAGCTGAATGAAAGGCAGTTTTCCAGAGGGTTTCCTGTCTGTATAATGAGTGAGAGGAACAATGAGGCGACACCACCCAGTACTGGGTGGCAGCACTGCTGGCTCTGGGCACTAACAGCCCAACAGTCTCCTGTGACTGATGCTTCACGTGTGTTTGTGTTGTGAAGCCAAAAGCAATGGATTTAAGAAGGGTGTGTATGTGTGTACATATAAATACACTGTTAATAGGTGGTGAATAATTTTTACTACCTCTTGCTACTAAGGACTGTGACTTCTAATTAGTGAATGTGTTTATCCTCAGGAAGCCCCTGGCTCCCTGAGCCTCACACAGTGCTGCTCCATGGGACAACCCTTCCCCTCCTTTCTCCCAGCCCTTTGCAGTTTCAAGTCACCAACTTTGTAGCTGAGGATTGCTTTTTTGATATAGAAATATGCTCCCACCCTGCAAGAAAAACACTTTTCGTGCTTATAGATGCTGTTGTAGAGACAAAGTGGAGCTACGTGCCTGTTTTGGAGCCATGTGCCATGAGCCATCCCCACAGCTGAATAAAGCTGCTGGCATTCACACTGGCTGAGGAAGGAGTTCCCCAGCTCACAGTTACCTTGGTTGGTCCAGAGGCAGAAGCTCTTATTGTCCTTGCTATCCTTAAAGAACAACCAGTTTTCAATGAGGTTTGCTAGTCATTGTCAGCATTCAAAGGTTCATAACTAGATAGGCACATTAAATTATGCATTTAGATCCTCTTTGAACTGCCAAGCCTATGTAACCAGGGTTTTATATTTGGGTGCTTTCTGCTCGCTTTACTCTTTTGCATGTTCCTGGAAGACAGAGTTAGCATGGAAAACAGAAAAATACATTATTTACTTTGTTCTTAGGATGCATTTGGAAACTGGTGCTTCTGCGTTTGTGTAGGTAGGTGTTGCACCTTATTGTAGGGCTGTTGGTCAGTAAAGATTTTTGCTTTTACTGTTTCAGGCTCCCAGTAATGGAACATGAGCAGGCATGAAATGTCGTAATCTGAGATTTTTACACTCCTGTATTTTACCATAAAATTGATTGCTTTCTCAGATTTTAGAAATCGGACTGTGCTGAACAGATTAGGGTCTGTTAGTGTTGGGCAGCCCCGCACATCCTTTAAACAGATGAGCACTCAAAAAAGGTCTGCGCTAGTGGTAATTCTACCCAGAAATAGATTACTATATCCATGAAGAACATTTTTTCATCTTTCCTGTTGACAGAAAAATAGCCCAAGTAATGTGGGTTTATAGCATATCAGATCACTGCCAAGGGAAAAGTGTGGCTTAAATTGAGCTTGAGCCTGCTCTTTCCACTGAGAAGGGGAGTTCTGATGGAAATCCAGACTTTTGTGGGTGTTTTCTGCTTTTCACAAGAAATTACACTTCCTGAGAAAACAAGCCTTTGACTTGGGGGTTTGGGTCTTAAGAAAGGTTCTATGTTTTGGTGAGAGCTGAAGGAAGGTTTATGTCCTCACCTGTCAGGGCAGAAGTGCAGGGAGTAAATGGGGACTATGCCCCATGAAATACTGCTTTAGAGATTTGTTTCACCTAACTGTGTTCTGTTTCCTGTTGTGATTACCTGCTTCCTCAATCACTGCTTTTGTGCATTCAGGGTGATTCGGAGAAAACTCCAGGAACAAACTTGCCAACAAAGTTTTCTAGTTGACAAGCAGGTATTCTTTATTACGGCACTGGGAGACACGGGGGATACCTCCTCCTAA